>JAULBS010149072.1:0-12251 GCA_032355785.1 Symmetromphalus regularis
TTGTCTTCTCTCTTGATGTACTGTATTGTCTTCTCACTTGATGTATTGCATTGTCTTCTCACTTGATGTATTGCATTGTCTTCTCTCTTGATATATTGTCTTCTCATTAGATGTATTGTCTTCTCACTTCATGCATTGTATTGTCTTCTCACTTTGTGTATTGTCTCCTCTTGTGATATATTGTATTGTCTTATCACTTGATGCATTGTCTTCTCACTTGATGTATTGTATTGTCTCCTCACTTGATGTATTATCTTCTCACTTGATGTATTGTCTTCTCTCTTGATGTATTGCATTGTCTTCTCACTTGATGTATTGTCTTCTCACCTGATGTATTGTCTTCTCACTTGATGTATTGTATTGTCTTCTCACTTGATGTATTGTTTTCTCACTTGATGTATTGTATTGTCTTCTCACTTGATGTATTGTCTTCTCACTTGATGTATTGTCTTCTCACTTGATGTATTGTCTTCTCATTTGATGTATTACTTGATGTATTGTCTTCTCACTTGATGTATTGTCTTCTCACTTGATATATTGTCTCCTCTGGTGATATATTGTATTGTCTTCTCACTTGATGTATTGTCTTCTCACTTGATGTAATATATTGTCTTGATGTATTGTCTTCTGTCTTGATTAATTTTCTATCATGATGCACTATCTTCTCTCACGATTTATCATGTTCTTTTGATGCTTCATGTTCTCTTGATGTATGGTGTTCTCACGATGTATCGTGTTCTCAAGTTGTATCG
Organism: Symmetromphalus regularis; assembly: GCA_032355785.1. Taxonomy (NCBI): domain Eukaryota; kingdom Metazoa; phylum Mollusca; class Gastropoda; order Neomphalida; family Neomphalidae; genus Symmetromphalus; species Symmetromphalus regularis. The sequence continues at coordinate 753 of JAULBS010149072.1, forward strand.
TGTTCGTATGATGTATCATGTTCTTATCATGTTCTCATGATGTATCATGTTCTCATGATGTATCATGTTCTCATGATTTTCTCATGATGTATCGTGTTCTAATGATATATCCTGTTCTTATGATGTATTGTGTTCTAATGATGTATTCTTATGATGTATCATGTTCTCATGATGTATCATGTTCTCATGATGTATCGTGTTCTCATGGTGTATTCTCAAGATGTATTCTTATGATGTATCATGCTATCATGATGTATCGTGTTCTCATGATGTATCATGTTCTCATGATGTATCGTGTTCTCATGATGATATCCCTTGTTCTCATGATGTATCATGTTCTTATGATGTATCACGTTCTGATGATGTATCACATTCTCAAAATGTATCGTGTTCTTGTTTTAATATCGCGTTAGCTATTGCAGAACACAGTGGGGTGTTCTTTTAACTAAAAACTACAAACTGGAAGTAGACCGCATGCTTTGTCACTGCAACAGATTATAACATATAAAATAAAGCAAACATTTAGCTGCTTCCATATTTCTGTGACGTGTTTCGCGTTTCGCGTTCATCCTACATTATATACACGGACAAAATAGATTTGCCTCCACAAGACTTTATTTAGCTTAATTGCAGCCGACGCCGATTCATTTGATTATTCTTAACTAACCTTTCAAGACAAGACAATGAAGGAATGATTAAAGACCGTAAAAACGCGCTATTCTGATAAAGACTGAAGGCGACATACTGCGTTATTTCGTGTCATAATTACTATGTCAGAATCGTACATAAATCCACCACCGTATTGGCTGTTAGCAGCGATTAATTCACAAGGACGAAGATCACGCAGAATCGTGGAAAACGGTTTTAATGTAGGCAGTACAAAAAACATTATACCTATTTTTAAGGTTGTAAAGTAAAGTTTGTTTTATTTAAAGACGCCTCTAGAGCACATTTATTTTTATCTTATCATCGTCAATTGGACGTCAATCATTTGGTCATTCTGACATATGTATTTGGAGGAAAACCCCTGTCGCCACATAGGCTACTCTCTCCGACAAGCAGCAAGAGCTATTTTATATAAACCGTCCCACAGACAGGACATACCACAGCCTTTGATGAACCAGTTCTGGACCACTGGTTAGAACGGAAAATAGCCAAAATTGCAAATGGGTCCACTGAGAAGGACCGATCCGGCGACCGACAGCTTCACAGGTGGACACTCTACCAGTTGAACTGCATCCCGCTCCTCACCAGGTAGGAGATGACGCAGAATCGTGGAGAACGGTTTTGTGGTAGGCAGTACTACAAAATATACGTATTTTCAAGGTAGTATCAAACGGTTTTGACGTAGGTAGTACTTCAAAATATACGTATTTTCAAGGTAGTATCAAACGGTTTTGACGTAGGCAGTACTACAAAATATACGTATTTTCAAGGTAGTATCAAACGATTTTGACGTAGGCAGTACTACAAAATATACGTATTTGCAAGTGACCGTAGATTACTTTAGGTTGTATGAATATAAGCGAAAAAGTACAACAATTTTGGAATTCTAAATTTATATATAAAAAAATATTGTTAAGTAACACAAGAAATATTAACCATTCGAATATGTTCTACGACACGTGAAAGAAAGAAACAAGTGAAATTTCACACAACAGATATATCTGTATCACAGATTATATATCTTTATCACATATATCTGTATCACAGAACATATATCTTTATCACACAACATATATCTGTATCACAGAACATATATCTGTATCACACAACAGATATCTGTATCACAGAACATATATCTGTATCACAGAACATATATCTCTATCACAGAACATATATCTGTATCACACAACATATATCTGTATCACAGAACATATATCTGTATCACACAACATACATCTGTATCACACAACATATATCTGTAGCTATTCGTAAAAAAGAAACATTAAACAATTTCAAAAAGGGTGAATTAGGCTCTCAACCTAGAAAAGGACACTACCAAGCTCTGGGGGTTCATCAAATGAAGAAACTGACACTACCAAGCTCTGGGGGTTCATCAAATGAAGAAACTGACACTACCAAGCTCTGGAGGTTCATCAAATGATGAAACTGACACTACCAAGCTCTGGAGGTTCATCAAATGATGAAACTGACACTACCAAGCTCAAGACGTTCATCAAATGAAGAAACTGACATACGATATGATATTAATTCAGTAAATTTTATTTATAAATCTTTATGGTACAAAATATTTTAAAAATTTGGTGATATGGGTTCACCAGTGGTCATATCTTTCTCACGATTATCACCATGTTGCTGAACAGATGACTATTATGCTGCATAGTAGTAGGGTATGTCACATGCATTTTAAACATTGGTTGAGTTATAGATAAACGTAATTAGTAACCTCATTAACTCACGAAAACAATGTGGAACATTGCATTCAAAATTCGTATTATTTTGCAAGTCAGCAGCTAACTTTAAATGCAATCATATTAATTTATATTGCATTCTGATTATCAAAATAAATGGCCTGAAAAGCCATTTCCTTGCTTCTCAGTAGTAAAACAAGGTGTCTGAAGAAAAATATGTGAAGTTGTTTGATCCGAGGCAATCGTACTTTTAGTCTTCATATCAAGCAGTTGTTAACAGCTTTCAGCATCATTTTGATAACATAATGCAAACCCCTTCTTATTTTATTCTACCACCGTCGTACGCTAAACCACCTGATACTGTGTTTGATCTAGAGCATGTGAAGAAACTTCATACAGATGACTGGAAATGAGAAATACATTTAGTGATTTCTTTCCGGCTTAGACGATAGCAATGGTGTAACCTGCGCTACAGTCTTCCCATCTGAGGGCTGTTCTAGTTAAATTTATACGGGGGGTGGGGTGGGGGTGGAGAACGCCTTTAATTTTTTAGGGTACCACCTATATTAAAACAAATTTCACTCCCTCCTACTTTTATAAAATATGCTCTTAACCAAGGTTAATATACACATGGAGTTAATACCAAAATGACCCTCGCACCGCTTAATTTATTTATTGCCGGTGGTCGCCAATCCACCACCCACATAAATTGATCGTGTTTTTACCAAGAACCAACGTAAAATAAAAATACATATGCTTTCTGCCCTACCAGGCCCCCGCCCCCACCACCGATGTAATATCAAATGGAAACATCCTGATATAATATCCCAGAGATGAGCATTATTGGAAAAACTCCTAAAACCTAGTCACACACTACGATCAATGTTCTAACTACTCTAGCTTGAAGGAGTGAGGACAGCAAATCGTGTGTAGGGCGTAATGAATGTGTTTGCCATCATAAATCACAATTCGCAAATACTGCGCGGCCATTACAGACTCGGTTAAGCGAGCGAGTATTCATTGGATATCTTGCTGGCTGATCTCCGATGTTTGCCGGAAATTGTCGACAATTGATGAGCTAGACCATGGTGAGGTTTATTGTTGTTGATAATATACTTAAATGAAATAAATATTGGAATCGCCTTGTTGGTGTAACCGGCCTCCGTGGCGCAGAGGTTAAGCTATAGGACTAGAGTCTGGTAGGTACTGATATCAAATCTTAGTCGAGGCATGGGATTTTTAATCTCAGTATCTGCTCCAACCCAGAGTGAGTGCTATATAACTTGCTCTACAAGGTTCAGTAGGTAGGTGTATACCACTTACATCGACCAATGGTCCACAACTGGTTCAACAAAGGCCGTGGAGTTGCCTATGTGGCGGCAGTGGTTTTCCTCTAAATACCAATGTCATAATGACCATATATATGACGTCCAATAGCCGATGATAAGATAAAAATCAGTGTGCTCTAGAGGCGTCGTTAAATAAAACAAACTTTACTATATACACCTTCCATTGATCTGTTTTGTTATTGCTTGACAACTTCACTTTTTTCTTGCTTTCAGATCTTCTCCTTGTAGGTGTCTCAAATATTTCTCACATCTTGCTTTGTTTTTGTTTTTACTGTAGGTGTCAATATATTAAAGTTATTTCTCCCGTCAGTAGTGTGAGTTAATGAGAAACTGTGTTTGCAGGTTCTACCAGTGAGTTGAAAAGGACTCTGTCTCAGTTTGAAAGCAAAGTTCAGGATAGTCGTGAAACACTACAGGATGTAAGAACAGTTTGTTTCTTTTATAGTCTAAATCATTTCTATCTTATTACAACATGGCTGACTGTTGAGTTTGTCAATCTTAAGCCAGAAATGTTTTAAAAATTAAAATTTTCATACATTTAAAAATTACAGTTTCATTTCGGTTAGACATATTGTTATTTCAAACCTATTACCGCGAAATAATGTTGAAATTAAATGATTAGGAAGTTTTATCAAAAGTTCATTTAAATTGTTTATGTGTTGTTTAACATATTTAGTGACATGCTTATAAATGTCTTTTAAATAGAGTAGTGTTAATTTTGAAACTTTAAAGTATTGTAAGTCTGGATTGGCATTAATTTTAATGTTCACCTTTTTGTATATATCAGTATTGATTTACTATGGTTAAGATATTACTATACATATACAATCCCTGCAATTAAGAAAATGTCCATGGCAAAATAAATGTGGAGAGAAAGTGTCCACGACATTTTCCATAGCAATTTTAGCGTAAAGTATACTTTATTTTTAATAATAAGAAAAAAATATACCTTTATTAAAAAAAATCCATGGCAAGAAAAGTGTCGTGGAGAATAAAAAAAACTCCACAGCAATATCCAGGGCAGTCGCTGCAGTCAATTTTAAGGGTTGTTAATATACCTATATATTACAGTAGCATATTATACAGCAGGCTGTTTCTGTTTGACAGTTTGAACGCAGACAAGAACAGCTGGTACAAGAGTTAGAGAAGTTGGGTAAAGAGAAGTCCAGATTGTTAGTGGAGGTGGGAAAACTTCAGCAGGAGGCCGAGGTTTGTATAGTTGTGTTATATTAGAATTATGAACATTTTCAGTTGTTATTAATTGAGGGATGTCAATAGTTCATATATACCATGTTTTGAAATGAGGAAAGGTCAATAATTACAGAAAAAGAATGGGTCGAATTTCACCAAGGTTTTGAGCCATTTGTTGTGCTGCTCTGTCCCTTTGCTACACTGCCTTCTCAATTTCACTTCTAAGACAAATATTCCCTGCCCTTTTGTACTACTTGCCCCATAGGAAACTCACATTTGCTGTTTTGTCCCTGATGTGTCTTCTAAATTGCATTGGTGTCCTCTTGATTTCATGGAATCCAAGGCAATAATCATCTTGCCCCTCCCCCAGAACCCCCAACACTGAAGTTCAACCCCTGGAATTGTATATTATTCTTTCAGTACCATACTATGATACGATTTTAATTTTTAATCCACATATGAACAGTAAATAAGCAAATGATACTAATAAAAACTAAGAAGTAATTATTTAAATCACGGTTTATTCCACACAATTTTATGATAGTTTTAATTTTATTTATATTTTTTTAGAATACATTGATCTGTTAATCATTGGCTACTGGATGTGAAACATTTGGTAATTTTGACACCTATTCAAGTGTGAGCCAGCCTTCAATGGGTTTTGAACCACAACTTTGAGCTTAAGAGTCCGATGTTCTACCATTGGATCACTTAGGCTCGCTTTGTAGGTTAATTATAATTTTTTTTTTTTTTTTTTAATGACACCACTAGAGCACATTGATTTATTAATCATTGACTATTGGATGTCTAACATTTGGTAAATCTAACATGTTGTTAAGTGTGAGCCAGCTTCCAATGGGTTTTGAACCACTGTCTTCAGCTTGAGAGTCCGACGTCCTACCACTGGACCACCAAGTCTCACTTCTTGTTTTAAAATGAGAAGCTTTCTGTGAGGATTTTGTCGTGTTGATTTGTTGAGGAGGTAGAACATCTTGCTTATTTTTATTTGTTCCAGAATTATGAAGAAAGTGTGAAGAAAAGAGATGCTCTCATTCGAAAACTAGCTACTGAATACAAATTTGATGGTCAGTTTCAGTTAGCGGTATCACCTATTTGTTTTTTTTACTTCACTGTTAAAATCTTTTAACTATCTTTAATTTCTTAAATCAGCAGTTCTTAACCTTTAGACTACTGAATTCTTTTACGAGTTACTTCCCCCCAAAACTGGATTAATTTGCGGTTTAGAAAAGCGTTAAAAAAAATGAACAAAAAACACGTAAAATACACTTGGTAAATCGTATTTATGGTCGGATCGCTCATATTCAACATCATATTCTCGCCCTGACACTCGGTGTCATTCAAACTTTTTATTTAAAAAGTCTCACTATTCGCTCCCGATATTCAGAATCATAATCCTCACCTTCAGTAAACCTCAAAATAATATTTATTCCCAATTAGCTCTTCAAAATTGCATATCGCCGCCATTGCTCGTCACATTATGAAAAACTTCATAAAAAAGACCCGAATTTACACCAAAAAGTTTGATCGATAAAGGAATTCAAACGCTTCAGAAACTCTTGAAAATAATTTTCTTGGTATTTAAAGCACTGACAAAGTTAATGTAACACCTAATTAGTTGTCTCTAACTCTTTCCAATTCCAATTTCAACCTACTGGTTATAAACAAACCATCATCTGAGGTTTTCTATATTACAATTAATTATCTTTAAGGGCTTATAGTTCAAACTAATGTTTATTTTCTAACTCTTGTTTTAGCAAGTAGTTGTCACTCATTTATTTGCTAATAATCTCTTTACCATTGAATTTTAAATTAACATCAAAACATTTTCCCCATTATTTTATATTGTTTGATTTCAGGTTTTGATAGAGGAGAAATTACAACTGAGAAATATAGAAGTTTTTTTGAAAATATGAAGAGAAAGTTGGAGGCCATGATGAATGAGACAAAAGATATCAAAGTATGTCGTATATTTATTGCATGCCATACACAACCCTTGCAATTAAGTAAATCTCCACAGCAAAGTAAATGCTATGGAGAAATAGTGTCCATGGCAATTTTATACATTATTTTTGATAATAAAAAAAAATACACCTTGAAAAAACGAAAGAATTTTGTCCGCAGCAAAAAAAAGTGCCGTGGAGAATGAAAAACTCTGCAGCTAACTCCATGGCACTGCTGATTGTTGCATACAATTTCATGGGTTGCATACAACAGATTTTGTTGTCTTTTTTTTGTGTAGCTAACACTTTAGTATAGAAACATTTTACTTTCTGGATTTTGCTTTAAACCAATCATATGGTAATTTTGACATATTTATTTAGAGGAACCCCGCTGCTACTCTTTCCGATAAGCAGCAAGGGGACTTTTATATGCACCATCCCATAGACAGGACAGCACATACAACGGCCTTTGATGAAGCAGTTGTGGATCATTGGTTGAAACAGAAACTAGCCCAAACAGCAAATGAGCTCATTGAGGATCGATTTGACGACCAACTGGTTCAAAGGCAGACTCGCTACCATTTGCGCAACATCCCGCTCCCTCTGTGAGAGAAAGCAAGACAAAGTATTAATTATTTGATGTGTTTGTGTTTAGGTGCAGTTTGAAGAAAGAGAGTCTGTCATACAGAAGAGAATTGATGATCTGCGAGAAAGCAAGACAAAACTGGAGCAGAGTATCCACATGAAGAAAGACATAATGGTGAGAAAATAACACACGTGTGTGCAGTTTTATCCGCATTCTACAATTTTGGATGAAACATTAAAATGTCGTATGGATTTCCTGTTTGCACATGTAAAGATTCCCATACCAGTTACTGAGTTAGTGATATCCAGTCTTTGTAATAGATAAATGTTGAAGAGACTGTTTGGTTCAAATACTATAATTTCAACACACATGATTTTAGCTATTATCAGACTCCTAGTCTTACATAATAGTGTATATTTGTGTTTCATCACACAAGACACTTTACTATAATGTTTTTTTTTTACATATTTACACTGTTAAAAAATATTTCAACATATTTTCATTGTTTAAAAAACATTTCAACACATTTACTGTTACAAAACATTTCAACATATTCACACTTAAAAAAAATATTTCAACATATTTTACAGTTATAAAACATTTCAACATATTTACATTTACAAAACATTTCAACATTTATTTTGAATTATAAAACATCTCAAAATATTTATAGTTACAAAATATATTTCAATGTGTGTTACAAAACATTCTGCATTACATTAACTTGTAATAAATAATTAAGTCAGATGATAAAATAACTTTATTGATTGTTCATCCAGAAACATTTTTTATGAGTAACTTGATACTGATGATGGCTCTGTTCCTTTTCTTTGTGTTTAATAATTGTTTAGATTTCTACTCGACTGTAACCAGACTGTTTACAGTGTGTTTAATTATTGTGTTGTTTTGCAGACAAAGAATTCCGCTGAAATTCGTCTTATTAATCAGAAACTCAGTCAGATGGATGTCTCAGCTGGCCGTCTCGAGCAGTTGACGAGCGATCTCAAGCGGGCAGTATGTCTTTTTATTTATCTTTGTTAAACATCAAAATTAATCCATGAAATTGCTCAATTGTGAAAAGAAAACAAATAGATTGTCTCATTCTTTCTTAAGATTTCAGTACATGGAATAAGGACTGAAAACTGAAACCTAATGTTTCCTGAACAGTTCAAGTAAAATGGCAATAATATGACTAGCAAACCACAATTTTTGATATGAAAAAATGCAGTGCTCCTTCAATTTATGATTAAAACTGTAGGGATATGCTTAAAATAGACAACTTCTAGGTGTTGTGTCCCTTGACACCCAAAGTAACAGGATATGCTGAAAATTAACATCTTCCCATTGCTTTCCCCCAAGATACCAAAATGGGATCTCTGGTTTCTTGGATATTTGGCACTAAGTAGTTTTACTATTTTTATTACATCCTAGCTAAATACTTTTCAATTTTTTTAATTTAGCTTATGAATATTAGATAGTTTGACACATGTGTATATGAGTTTATATTTACATACTGTGTCTAGGTTCATGATCTGGAGACAACTGAGCGAGCTGTGAACGTAGATGAATTGAAGAAAGATATAGCAGATAAAGATAAAGAACGAAGGCAGTTGGATAATAAACTCAGTGAACTCAAGTAAGACCAGAAAAATTGTTGTTGGTCCAGGCTTTATACTTTACCAAACATCGGCCCCTTCCCAAACAAATGGCACTGAAAATTCCTAATTTCCAGACTATATATTTCCAAATTAGTTAATAAATATATTATTACAGTTCCAATAATTCAATGATGTGAATAAAAACTTTCCAATTATGACTAAAATTGTGCTAATTTTCCCAATCCCTTCAGCTATAGGATTCATGGTGAAAAATCCTGGATAAATCCCTGTGGTCAGCATGAGTGTAAATTTTGACATTGCACATTAATCCTTTTTTATGTCATTTATTCAATATGCCGATAATTTCAGTATCATGTGTTTGTAAGGCAATAAATGTTCATCTTGGGATATTGCAAATGTACCTTTTGATGAATTGGCCAGTTTGATATTTTTTTTTTTTTAAATAAATATGTTAATGTTAATCACATATTTTATTTATAAGTTTAGGCCCATTTCATGCAAACATAACACAAGTAACATAAACTGTGAATTTCTAAACAAATGTTTGAAATTAGCCAGCGTTTCCTAGTTTATTTTAAAGAAATCAATGTAGGATTATCAATAATCAAGTGAAATTAAGTGTAACCCATGTATCACTGAATGGGTCAGTACTATATATTTGTAGGAGTGGAACTGGGAATTTGTTTTGGATGGTGGGGTGTGGGGGAGGGGATGCAGCTCAAATAGCGCATAATATAGTTCAAAGATGGTGGGTTTTTTTCACTGGTCTATGAAATTTGAAGCACTACAAAATGTATATACACGTATTACAGTTAGGGCACCTAAGATTATGGAGGTGGCTGTGCACTCCTATATCCCCCCTCTAGATCCATCACTGTTAAGTTGTTCTGTTAACAGATTGAGACTGTTATATGTTAAATTATTTACTTCAGCACAGAAATGAACCAGCTACATCGCCAGTCGAATGCCCAGGCACAGCTTGACATGTTCAAGAAAGACAAAGTCTCTAAGAACGACAGCATTGAACGCTTGTAAGTTAATGTTCATCACATGGCCTGCTCTCTGTGTTTTGTGGACTAGGTTAAGAGGTGATCTCCAGCATCTTCAGAGAGGTGTATTGTATGTAACAATGTGATTATAGTGATGACTGGGGTTATCTGTCTTTATGACCTCGCCTCCAGACTGTTTGAATCTGTTTATTAGTAACGAGGACAGGCTAACTATGATCAACAGAAATCCAGGGGGGAAAAAATGAGTACTGTATTTGTTTTATTAAACTTTATGTTTACCGATTGAAACACTAAATATGAGTACTGTATTTGTTTTATTACACTCTTTATGTTTACCGATTGAAACACTAAATATGAGTACTGTATTTGTTTTATTAAACTTTATGTTTACCGATTGAAACACTAAATATGAGTACTGTATTTTATTACACTCTATATCTTTACCGATTGAAACACTAAATATGAGTACTGTATTTGTTTTATTACACTCTGTTTAGCAATTAAAACACTAAATATGAGTACTGTATTTGTTTTAGTACACTCTTTATGATTAGCGATTGAAACACTAAATATAAGTACTGTATTTGTTTTATTACAATATGTTTACCGTTTGAAACACTAAATATGAGTACTGTATTTGTTTTATTACAATTTTTATGTTTACCGATTGAAACACTAAATATGAGTATCGTATTTGTTTTATTATACTCTTTATGTTTACCGATTTAAACACTAAATATGAGTACTGCATTTGTTTTATTACACTCTTTATGTTTACCGATTTAAACACTAAATATGAGTACTGCATTTGTTTTACTTTACTCTTTATGTTTACCGATTTAAACACTAAAAATGAGTACTGCATTTGTTTTATTTTACTCTTTATGTTTACCGATTTAAACACTAAATATGAGTACTGTATTTGTTTTATTACACTCTTTATGTTTACCAGTTGAAACACTAAATATGAGTACTGTATTTGTTTTATTACACTCTTTATGTTTACTGATTTAAACACTAAATATGAGTGCTGTATTTGTTTTATTACACTTTATGTTTAGCGATTAAAACACTAAATATGAGTACTGTATTTGTTTTATTAAACTCTTTATGTTTACCAGGAAAGCCAAACATGAGGATGCAATAAGCTATCTGATTGGTCACATGCCACAACAGAATATTCGAGGTCAGATTGAGGATTACATGGGGTGAGTGATTACAGAGATTTTGAAGACCTAATTGGGAATAAATATTAGTTTGGGATTTACTGAAGGTGAGGATTTTGATTCTGAATATTGGGAGCGAATAGTGAGAGAATTTACAAATAAAAAATTTGAATGACACCGAGTGTGAGAATATGGTGTTGAATGTGAGCGATCCGATCATAAATACGAACTACCAAGCGTGG
>JAULBS010149083.1:0-12250 GCA_032355785.1 Symmetromphalus regularis
AAGTCGTTAAATTGCTATGTGACAGTATATTTTCTTTAAGTCATAGTTAATGGCAGGCGTCACACTGTATGTTTGTACACTGGTCCAGTGGTTTGAAACGTTGATTCTATTACTTTTATTAAGAAATGTTACTATGCCCTGACATTACCAAAATGCTTCTGTGACAATAAATGAATAAAAAAAAAAAATGTTTTTACTATGGTCATCAATGGGATTTGATTTGGTCCAATGATACCATAAACCTTTGTTCCCGTGATCTGGTAATGCAGGTTTAACCTGGACAGAATTATTCAACCTTTATTGGATTTAAGCACGAAACTGAGCTTTATACGCAGAAAGGTCACTTGAAATGATGAGCTCATCGCTAAAGATGTCACATTATTTCTATAGCTTGACCTCTTATCAAGACTTGCGGTAAGGTCATTAATTTGTGGGGCAAATTACCAGACCACAACCAATTACCACAAACAACCAACCTGGAGCAAATCCCGTAGCAGACGTGTAAAATGTAATGTGACTGTTAACAAATGGGGTTGACCTATAGCCAAAAACTTGTTGTCTTAATGACATTATTAAAGTCACTAGTGGAACTATTAAATACTAAAACATACCTAACATCTGTCACACAGTCAATATCTCCACCTCAAAACCATCAAATTGGTTTTCACCGCTTTACAATAAACAGTTTTCTGATCACTCCAAGAATCTCAGGAGAATTCTTACAGAAATTTTCCAATCTTATTTGCATAGTTGTAATACGTTTTGAACGTTTTGTTGACACAGGTCACAAAACAAATACTATTTTCAAATGATTTATTAGTATGAAGTTAACATGAAGCTAAAACAACAGAGAACATAGGGAGAAAGTTTGCTTAATTTCATTTATAGAGTTTCTACTGGAAACAATAAAACAAGTAAAGTTTGTTTTAATTAACGAAGCCTCTAGAACACATTGATTTTTATCTCATCATCGGCTATAGGACGTCAATCATATGTTAATTCTGACATGTTTAGAGGAAACCCGCTGCCGTCAAATAGGCTACACTTTCCGATAAGCAACACATTTTTTTTATATGTACAGTCCCACAGACTTTGATCAACCAGTTGTGGACCACTGCTTGGAACGGAACTATTGGTGGCGGAGTGGTAAAGTTGTCAGACTCTCGTCTGATAGGTACTAGGATCAAATTTCAGTCGAGGCGGAGTCAGTGCTCCGTAAGGCTCAGTGGGTAGGTGTACGCCACTTGCACTGGTTTATTAAAAGTCATGGTATGTGTTGTCCTGTCTGTGAGAAAGCGCATATAAAATATCCCTTGTAAAACACCATATGTCTCACACTAAATAGCCGCTGAACAAACTACATGTATATGCCAGGGTGTCGTTAAACAAACAATCCTTTCCTTTACATCCCAGAGAGGCAATCTAATCGTGCATAAACTTCTCGGGTATCAGTTGGTAATCTTCAATAGTTTCCGTGATATTCCGTTCGGACTCGCTTGGGTTACGGAGTACCTCGGATATTTCTGTACGGACCGCGTTTGTAGTTTGTGTTATTTTCCGTTCCAACCAGTGGTCCACTACTGGTTTATCAAAGGCTGTGGTATGTGATGTCCTGTCTATGGGATGGTGCATATAAAATACCCCTTTCTTCTTATGGGGAAGAGTAGCATATGTGGCGGCAGCGGGATTCCTCTAAATACATATGTCAGAATGACCATTTGATTGACGTCAAATAATCGATGATAAGATAATAATCAATGTGCTCTAGAGGCGTCGTTAAATAAAACAAACTTTACTTTTTTGCTATTAAAATCAGAATGTTCGAATGGCCAGTTTGCTGAACGTCCAGTTGGTTAAACTGTTTTAAATATCTAGCTTCAGCGTTTGAGAATTCCATCAGTGCAGGCTCAGTTGGGCTCGAACTACGCATGCATATGTAATGTTAATCGATGGCAGTTTCAACGCTGGACTTAGCTGTGGACATGATGGTGTTCACAGAACACGTCAACTGACGACAAGTCAGCGCGGAGTTAAGTACAGAGATTGAGAGTTGATCCGCTAACAAAATAGATATACATCACTTGAACTTGTAGAACAACATATTTTGTTCGTAGTATCTTATAATAAACAGTGTTCTTCACCTCATACCATAATAATAATAATAATAATAATAATAATATTAATAATAATAATAATAAAAATAAAATAAAGGTTAAAATAAAAAATGTATAATAAAATTCTTCCTTTCCTGGGTCCCACCCCCCAAAAAAAAATCCCAACACTTAACAACTCACTGTTATTATTTTAACTATAAACTTTATTATTAGTAGTATATTTTAACAAGAGTGTAGAACATAGATAAAACAAAACAGTTGATGGAGATAAAAGAATGGACATGAAACAAACTGGAGAACATCTATTTAAAATAGTTAAATATTTAAAATATTCCAGATATTTCAGCTTTAATTACTTAAGGAAGAGGTAGATGTTGTTAAAAAAATGATTTTCTAAGCCTAAATGCAGTAACAGGACTCATTTTCTAATGAATAATTTTGACTTTATACATAGCATAAGGTATTACAACTGTCTATATAGCAGTCGTGCGTTACAATTATTCATGGGTTGGTTTCGTACATTAACGGAGCAATTGAGATTTACTATCGACACCCACATCTAGCAGCGTCGCCCGTTTGATTTTAAACTTTGAAGCCATCACTCAGAAAGACATGTTATGGCGTATTAATGGCCACGTTGATCGGTGATAACCACGGACAGCGGCAGATTGGGTATTGATCTTGACCACTATCCGTGATTGAGCTGTGAACTCGCTGTAAGTAAAGAACCAGTGGCCACGATGCATTTACCATCACAGTTCACACCAAATCACTTACCATGGAGCAAAGGTCGACTAATCTGCGCTGATTTCCTCCGTATTATCCTCAAACGACAACATTAATTTGCAACCAAATATGTTAGGTCGAGCACTTTATGGGACGAATAAAAGCATTGCTTTATCAATTGACGGTGATAGATGAATATTTTCATGCGATTGCCCCGATACTGTGGACCTCGTCGTTCAAACATGGCTCACAATGGGCTCGGCTTTCTTCTTGGTTTGAGAGAAGGTGATTGGGATTAGAGGTATGTCAGATACCTCAATGGATAGCCACTTATCAGTTTCTGCTCACATCCTGTGTTGTTAAGTGGTCTTTAGAGAACACTGCCTTCAGATGAATTATTGACGTAAAAAAATATGACTTTCTGATTTATTTTCCTGTAATCTATGAAGACAAAAATATTATGCTCAAAATCGTATATCAGCGTAATATAAGGCATAGTCCAAGGGATCTGTCGACTAAAGCGTAATCGCATACGCTTATTAACCACTGTAAAACAGTGTTTTTAACCGGCCCAGTGGCGCGGTGGTTAAGCTATACGTTTCGTGGTTGGTAGGTACTCGGATTAAATCTCAGTCGAGGTATGGAATTTTTAATCTCAATACCGGCTCCAAACCAGAGCGCTCTGCAAGACTTGGTGGGTTATACCACTTACAACGACCAGTAGTCCACAACTGGTTTATCAAAGGCCATAGTATATAAAAGATCCCTTGCTGTTTATCGATATTCGCCCCGAACCCAGTGTCCTTGTCTTATGACATTGGACCCGTGGCGGGCATGCCCGAACCAATTGGACGTGGGCATGGTTCAAAAATCAAACTGGAACTGAAACTTATCGATAACAGAAAGCTGAGTGGTCTGCCCAGGACAGCGTGCTTGAACCTTAATTTGATATAAACACGAAAATAAATACTTGTAATAGCGTTTTTTTTTTTCGTTTTTTTTTCTTTCGTTTTTTCTGGCATAATGTGAAACAAATGTTTCGTCAATCAATCTACTTGTATATTGATTGTTCTTGGTTTTAATTCCTACAGAAATAGCTCACAGAAGTGTTGGAAATATACATAATAACACGAGAAATATTTCTAAACAATTATGTAAATATCTCGCGCGTTCCCTCGACGCATTGCATCGAATTATTATGATTAAATATGTCATTGTTGGATGTTTATCATTTCATCAACTGTCACATGGGATCGTTTCATGTAAAGTGTGAAAGATATTAACGATCAAAAGCATACAACAATGGCAAGTTATTAGACTAATTGAGTACACACTGAGTCATTCAATTATTAGACTACAGATAACATTAAAGTGTTTTTTTTTTCAAACAATCCAAAATCAATTGCACCGTGAACTAAATGAAATGCAGTATCGTCACGCGGTCACAAAGTAAAAATTAATGTTCATGTCGGAAATATTGCCGAATCATTTCATGATGACAAAACAGATCTTTGTTAAACACAGTCTTGCAACAATGATTCTTACATCCTGTTATTTGAAAATATTGTTTAGAAAGTGATAGCGATTTCAAAAAAAATCTTTTGTTTAACGACACCTCTACAACTTATTGATTTATTAACCATCAGCTATTGGATGTCAAACATACGGCAATTTTGACACGTAAAGTGTGAGTCAGCCTCCTATGTGTTTTGAACACCAGTTTTCAGCTTGATAGTCCGATGTCCCATTACAGGACCACTGTGACTCCCAATTTTGCACATATCTTCTTAGAAAGTGATAGCGATGTAAACACTTGTTTGTTTGTTTAACGACACCTTTAGAGCTCATTGGTTATTAATCATCGGCTATTGGATGTCAAACACATGGACATTTTGACACGTAAAGTGTGAGCCAGCCTTCAACGGGTTTTGAACCACAGTCTTCAGGTTGATAGTCCGATGTCATACTAATGGAACATCGTGACTCCGAATTTTGTGCAAATCTTCTTGAAATATTACGGAAGATGCATTTTCCATTACTAAATAATAACATCAACTGTTAAAATATTTTAATTACATTACAATTATTGTCTTGAAACAGCAATTATTGTAATTTGGTAATAATGTTATTAGAAATGTTATCAAATGTTTGGGTACATTGAAAATTAGTCGACATAAGAATTATAATATTATGTAAAGTTATTTAAAACCTGTTCACTCTGCCAAATGGGAATTAAATGTACGACAAGCCACACAATTTAGTGTTTAGTATAAAATTTTGTTTAAATTACCCACTTTAAAAAAAATAGAGGTAAATTACTGAATATTTTATGACACGAAATTCATTTTAGTATTCCCTATGAAACATTCGTATATCCCATTAAAAAAAATAAAAAATAAAAAACGTGGAAAGAATGAAACCTTTTAACACTGGTGAACTTTGATATGGGTTGATTGAATAATGTCATTGGAGGCTTTCACAACTCAGTTGAATGGTGTGATTCGTGTATAAATGACATCAGTTAATGAGGTGAAAAAATGCAAATGAAAGTACAGAAAGAAAAAAAAAGTGTTAAAGACATACAACACCTTCTCTAGTCTATTTAGGTGTCCAAAAACACACACACACGTGGTACATGTGATACATTGCTTGGATAATAAATATTGCCTCCACATTTGATACACTTTTTCGAAATATATAGAAAAGCAAGAAATAATTTGATTATTTTTACATGTTAATGGCACTCAGGACATTGTATATTCAGAGGCTGTGTAATTGTTAAAACACAGCGCTTGTCATACATTGACGGAGAAGGAACGTAAAACAACAAAATCGTTAACTTTTTTTCAAAACCGTCTCTCTGCATAAGGCAGAGTTCAAGATTATTGATAATACCAGAAGTTCGTGAAAGTTGAGCATTTCTTGCTATAACAATGTCTCCCTAAAACATTATACTACCGCCACATAGGATTCCTTTTTGGATTAGCAACAAAGCACTTTCAAGAAAGCAAGACATTAAATAGATTCACAGCTGACGAAGCAGTGATTTGAATAGGTAACCTACAAAGACGGACACAGTTGGGTCTTGGGGTACCGTACACCTTCGGTCACCTATTTATATTTTCCCATTATAAATTGGTCGTAATTAACTTCAACTTCAAGCTTCTTCTTCTGCGTTCAATCTAGAGTTGATCATGTTTTAGATTTGGAGTCTGGTTGTGGTGATAAAAACTGCTATCAAGTCTTATTTGGAAGCCCAAAGCTTGACGGCCAGTGTTGCTCCATTAGGCCAGTGCTTTATCCTAGCTTCGTTGTAGAGGTGGCAGAATTACAGGATGTGCTCTGGGGACATAACCAATATTAAACATCTTCAAACTATTTTTGGATACCCCTTTCCAAACTTCCTGCATCCGCCTATGAATCTGAAGGGGCACAAAGAAGGATTGAACCTAGATACTGCCACACTTCAGAAATGATATCTTCTCATTACGGGCAGTCAGTGGTTGTTTGATCTATCACGTCTCTGTTGGGTCTGGTGTATGGTGGTTTACGGTTTGTTGTGGCTCTGCAACATCTCATCTTTATCTGACACCATCGTTCTTCCCACAGCATCCGACTGGCGAGGCATCTGGTCTCACGTGTTTACACTTTTATCGGTCCACATGCATTTTATTTGCATGCTCTTATTAATGTTTTCCATGGCGTGAAAATAATAGGAGAACAAGCTCTAAATTGAAAATGGAAGCCATAAAATATGTTTTGCACGCGTCTGTTTATTAAAAAAACACGTGGATTCTCTCTTGAGAAATCTGAGTTTAGTTGGTCGGAAAGTGCCAACCATTCGATGAAGCAATATAGAGGAAAACATCTCAATTAAAGGCCAAGAAAAAACATATTAGAGCCCTAAAAAAATAAAATAATAATTTAAAAAACATACGCGAATGGTACCTTTTTATTTTATATGTTTTTTGATACTCTGAGCATCAGAGCCTAAGTGTCCAGACCTCTCTTCGGCCACAGGACCATTGCAAAGCTGGTAATAGGTCCAACCCTGATGGTAAAAGTAGGCCCCCATTTCAAACAGTTCATTAAGTATTTTTGTCATCAGTGGTAAATACCAGGGATAGTAGGCCCCATCAAAATCGAAGGCCCATGCCAAGTGGCCAACCTGACCCCCTCACTGTCCGGGCCTGTTCGGCCACCAATTTTTATTTTTCCCCATTATAATTTGGTCGTAACTGACTTTGTATCCCCTCCAATATTAAAAATATTTTAGACTCCCCTCTCAAATTCTTGAATCCGTACCATCTGAGAATATTTAGTGACTATCAGAATTTGAAGAAAACATATAGGTATAGTGTAATAACAACCAATATGTTTCTCATAATAAAATTTCATGGAATACTTGGTAAAATAATCTGGTTGAAGAGTGTCTACAGATGTTACAACTGCCTTTTTTGAGAACATTGAGGGAAGGGGAGTCTTTTCTTAGCGATCACTCTAATCTTGACATTCAATTCAAAGTGTTGAAATCTCACAATGCTGTTTAATAACCTCTGGAGCCCGGCATGTTTGCTATCACTGATATGAAATATTTACTGATGAAGCGTTACGGTTTGCAAACATTTCAGGGGGAGGACGCGGCTGAACCCATTACCCCTGTACAACTCCGCACCATTGTTATGATTTGCCTTGCAGGAGGCTTTCAATCATCTTCCCTGACAACCCGCGCTTGGCTCGACAAAGTGCGTGTCCATAAAAGACTTGAATAGTCTGCGCTGGTTTATTCTTAATAGTAATAGATTCTGTTATTGTTCTTTGTTTTATCGGCTCGATTCTCACATCAAAAGTGAGAGGACTTTAATGGTGTTTTCACACAGCATGTTGGCTATGTACAAGTGTCGGTAAGAATGGCGTGACAGTTTAGCCAGCACTTTACAGAGAGTAACGCTGTATTCTCGCCAGATTACCTACCAGTGAATCTCAGCAGCCAGTTTATTGCTACGATCGATCAGTAAACAACACTAATTGATGATCACCAAGGTTCGTTAAGTAGACTCAAGAATTTCCCGTGTGTTGGTCGTCTTTCAGTTGTCCTCTATTGTATTGTAGTCCACCTTGATAACGGCCCCAGTAGTGGAGTGGTGAATCTCAGAGGTCCAGCGGTAGAACGTGGGACTCTCAGGCTGATGACAGTGGTTCAAAACCGGTTGGAGGCTGGCTCACTCTTGAGTACGTGTCAAAATAACCAAATGTTTGACATCCAATACCCGAATCTTAATAAATTAATGAGCTCTGGTGGTGTCGTTAAACAAAACAAACTAGAACAAACCAGTAGTGAAGTGGTACGCTATCAGACTCGTGGTTGGTAGGTACTGGGATCAAATATCACTCTAGGCATGGGTTTTTTAATCTCAGTATCGGTTCCAACCCAGAGTGATCCGCAACTGGTTTATCAAAGCAGTGATGTATGGTATTCTATCTATAGGACAGTGCATATAAAAGATCCCTTGCTGGTTATCGATCAGAGTAGCCACATAAGGGTTGCGGCAGCGGGTTTCGTCTCTTCTGCTAACACTAACATCTGTCCTAGTCAGACAAGATAAGAATTTAAACTGTGTGCACAGAACAGATTACTTGAATCTTAAATGGATATGAGCACGAAAATAAGTACATCCAAACCCACCTTGATGTTAATATATATTATTATTATAATGATACAGACTTTTATAATGGATATTTGAATCTTTGTACTTACACCTACTGACACGTTTTCATTAGTTGTTCTATTTACGTTTGTTGTCCATCTTTCAGTTGTTTTCACGAATATATTTAATTCACTATATGAATATACACTGTCTGCCACAAAAGAAAAAAGTGCTAGATATTTTGAAGACCTTTCTCTTAACAACATTCTATTCTCCCAATTTTAAAGAAGAAACTATTTGCTCAGCCTAAACTGTGTGCATAATTTTCATTCTATTTTCACGTGTGGCTCAGACGAAGCCACCACTTTAACATGTCTCAGCCAATTTGTTTTGTCTCATCAATCTTTTGAACAAGTTATGTGAACGCCAAACGCTGAGCGACATCCTCTAACCTTCTGAAATGTTGAAAATACATCTTCCAAAAATTGACCGACCTGCGCAGCTGTTACCATTTGTTTTCAGAAAAACCAGCACTGCAGAAACACTCCACAAATGATGATATGATTGTCAGATATTGGAACATATTCTCAGAAGTTTATGGAGATGCAATATCGTTTTTTAACGCGTTATATTTTAAGAAAACTTTTTCAATCCTGCCTCGATATTGATCAGCTCCATCCATGCTGTGTACGCATGCAGTTGTCAGATCCGTCATCCTGTTATCGGACCGTTTTCTCGTACATTTTGACAAGAATATGCGTCCTCATGGTTTGGAGTTTCTCATTATCTCAGTTTAATTATTTACTTTCAATAGAAGAAAATAAATTCAATGCGTCCGGCCATATGCGTTATTTCCTCAATTTTATCTAAACAGGACCAACTGGCTAGCAGCTGCTCTCTAGACTAATTCTTCGTTGCGCTTCATGTTAAAATTGAAAATGTTTAGAGCCAGTGAAATATTTACGTAACGCCTGTGAAAGTGGTCTTTTGTTCGGGAATAAAGATCTAATGGTCGCGCGCTAGACCATTATCCGGCCTCCGTGGACTCATGGCTGGTAGATTCTGGCATGGAATTTTAAATCTCAGTATCGGCTCCAACCCAGAGCGATTGCTCAACAAGGCTCAGTGGGTAGGTGTATATCACTTACACCGACCAGTGGTCCACAACTGGGTTATCAAAGGCCGTGGTATGTGTTATCCTGTCGGTGGGATAGTGCATATAAAAGATCCCTTCCTGCTTATCGATAAGAATAGCCGCAATAGTGTGGTGGTAGCGGGTTTCGTCTCTCCTACTAAAATTAACCTCAGAACACCATCGGTCTTCCCACTGCATCCGTCTGGCGAGACATCTGGTCTCACGTGTTTACACTTTTATCGGTCCACATGCATTTTATTTGCATGGTCTTATTAATGTTTTCCATGGCGTGAAAATAATAGAACAAGCTCTAAAGTGAAAATAGAAGCCATAAAGTATGCTATACACTCGTCTGTTTGTTACGAAACACGTTAATTCTTTCTGGAATGATGAGTTTAGTTGGTCGAAAAGTGCTAACCGTTGGGAGAAGCAGTATGGAGGAAAACCTGTCAATTAAAGGCCAAGTAAAAATAGATTGGGGTCCTAAAAATAAAATAATAAAAAAGAAAAACACGCGAAAGGTATCTTTTTATTTTATATGTCTGTTTGATACTCTGAGCATTAAATGAAACTTAATTAGGTATAAGCACGAAAATAAATACAACCAACCAACAGCTAGACTAGTTTTCACGCTCCATTTTAAACTCAGTGAGAATATCTGGAACCAGTGAAATTGTAATGAAGCATCTGCAAAGGCTAGCTTTTCCTACACGCAACAATAGTCTATGGTTTACCAAAGGCCGTGGTATGTGCTATCCTGTCTATGGGATATAAGAGTAGCCGCATTATAGTGTGGCGGCAGCGGGTTTAGTCTCTCCTACTAACACTGCCCTCTGTCCTGGACAGACAGCACAGGAAGCTGATTGGATATAAGCACGGAAGTAAATACAACCAACCAATCGTGTATTATGGTTTGAAAATCTTTCACGAATTGGTGACAATGGGTATTCATTTGCATTTGTGATTAAAGAAAATATAAATTAAAAAATATATTTGTAACAAATGCTTATTTTAACAAGAAAGACATTAATGCTCAACTTTAACGCATGGAACTGTGTAAAATATTTAACATGCAAACCTTTTAACACCGTTGAACTTTAATATGGATTGAACGAATAATGTCAATTAAATCTTTGGAGGATTTCGGAATCCTCGAGCCGCCACTCTGTCCTAAACGACCTGACCCTCCAGTTTTGAAATGGTTGGGGCAGAAAGCCGCTATAGGCTCTCGGTGGAGCAGAGAGATGTTATTCGTCTATAATGACACCGGTCAATGAGCTGAAACAAATGCAAATGAAAGTGCAATGGCGCCTTGTTAACAGGATTTCAATACGTGTCATCATGCTAAATAGCGGACCAAGATGACTCAGTACTGGACGACGTACAACACAATGCTGATATAATCGTAGATAGGTCCATAAAGGCAGTATTTCACCTTCTCTCAGTTTTATAACCACTCTGTAAATGAAGAACATCATTCTACACACATCAATAATAAAAGGGTCCAACGGCTTGTGTAGAAATATGGATGTGTGCGTTGCATTTGGTTATTGTCTCAGATTGTATTACAAAGTCTCGTACAACTCATAGCTGTTAAAGAAGTCTTCATTGACTTAACATCTTGAGTTTCACTTTGTATTGTCTTCAGGATTCATAAAGTGAATTATTCCCCCTCCCCCCCCCCCCATCAATTCAGTTAAGTGGGAGAAAAATCAGCTTCTTTGATTATTAAGATGCTAAAGAGGCAGAAAATAATCAAAATTTTTAAACTCCTTATTTTCTACTTGCTAATTTGACATGACCGAGAGCTAGATGGGATGCAGTCTTATGTTTATAAAATACCTTTTTTTTCAACATTGAAGAGCTTATTTGCAAAAGGGCTTACAGACCATTTAACAGATTAAAAGAAAATGCCAATAAACATTTAGTGGTCCGTCACTGATGTATATATGCTGTTTTGAAACTCATTAGATTTGTCATGTTGAAAAAAAGGGTTAATTACTATTAGTTAGCGCATCAATCTCAATTTTGGCAAAAACAGGTAGAGGATGAATATGTATTTAATATGTCCTTATAACTCAAGTAAAATATTTTATACCATAATGCTTTTTAAGCAATCCTTCAACTGAAATGTTTTTCATTTTGATTTCAACACAAGATTTAAAATACGTTTTAGAAATAGTTTTATATCTGAAAATAAACATACCTTTTAAAATGAATACATATGTTTAGATATGTTTTAATATGTGTAAACTATATTATGATAATTTTAACTGAAAATATCTTGTGTACACATAGAACACTATAACATGTTTCAGAAATTGTTTTCTTGGTCATATTGTCTGCATAGCTGAATAAATGTCTTGATTAATGATTATATTATTATTAGTTGAAAGTAACGAAGTCGACATTTTCTGAATGAGAGACACCCTTTGTGAACACAGTAATAACTTCCATCCTTTTTTGTATTGATTAAGGAGGTTGAATTTCATGCTCTGATGGCTTTCTCGATTCTATGTCTTGGGCTCACTCAAGAAATGGTATTGTACCGGCCTCCGTGGCGCAGTGATTAAGCTATCGGACTCGAGGCTGGTAGGTACTGAGATCAAATCTCAGTCGAGGCATGG
>JAULBS010149094.1:0-12249 GCA_032355785.1 Symmetromphalus regularis
TCTTTGAGTGTCTCTAAGTTCAGCTGTCTTTGAGTGTGTCTATGTTCAGCTGTCTTTGAGTGTATCTATGTCCAGTTGTCTTTGAGTGTGTCTATGTTCAGTTGTCTTTGAGTGTATCTATGTCCAGCTGTCTTTGAGTGTGTTTATGTTCAGCTGTCTTTGAGTGTGTCTAAGTTCAGCTGTCTTTGAGTGTGTCTATGTTCAGCTGTCTTTGAGTGTGTCTATGTTCAGCTGTCTTTGAGTGTGTCTGTGTATGTGTGTCTGACCGACTGACTTGTGATCAAATGTATACAGATGTTCATAATGATAACATAACAAGCTGAACTTTACAGTGTGGCAGGTTCAGACAGTGAGAAAAGATTAGACATTTGAAATGTAGTCAAATCTGTATCACTTGAATCACAAGCAGAAGATCAAATTTACCTTCAAGCCACCTTGTCATCAAGCCCACACTTCAAGCCTGACATGAGGCAGCTCTCTTACAACAAATAGCAACACAAACACTGGCTTGTATTTATTCTCTTCTCAACTGGCAGGTTTGTTCCTTTAAACACACTCTGATGAGCTGATCCAAACAACTGGCATTTTTGTGTCTAACAGTCTTAGATACAACCAAGATTTGAAGTATCAAGACATATGCTTAAATTAGGTTAAACTACTATATATGCAATTTGTCTCCAGTTTTAAGCTAGGCATATGTCACAATATACTGAGTCCTTGGAATATGTTCTGATGGAATAAATGCTCAACGGTCCTCCCATTTATACACAAAAATTCGAACTCAAGTTACAACAGTTTGATTGAAACTTATCAAGGCTCATTTCAAATGAACTGTTATATAAACCTATTATATATACATTTATAATTATATATATATATATATATATATAGTCAAACCTGCTTTTGCGGGCATCTATATAAGGCCACTCTGAGGTCTCCTCAACACATTTTGCATTATATTTTACCTCTATATGACAACCATCTGCTCAACGCGGCTGGTGGTCACAATTTGTTAGTAAAAAAGCGAATTTCAACCTTCTATAGTGGATACTTTTTTTCTCTTTTTTTTGCTGCAAATTATCCAGAAATGTCGGTAATCATAAATAAAAACCTCAGACATTTTTCGATGTTCTATTCCTTATTAGCTGTGAAAAACAGCAGTCCTTTAATCTTTATATAAAAGTTGTCAGTCATCTTGCTAGAGCTTACATACTTGTAATTAGTGGCAATCAGTAGTCCCTTATAATGTGTAGTGCAGGCTTGTGTTCGTTAATTAACAAGTGTTTAAAATCCTATTAACTTTGCCATATACATGTAATAAAATTAAATATAGTTGAGTATTTTGTGTTTTGTTTATAATTACGTTTTTGTGTATGTATATTGATCTTTAATAGTTATAAGACTTGTATATGGCGGCCACCTCTCTATGGTGGCCAATTTAGCCTGTTCCCATAAGTGACCGTCATAGACAAGTTCGACTGTATATATATATATATATATCCATATTAGAGGCACCGATCTTCCGCGATAACGGAATTGCAGAAAAACCTATATGAAATGGAATTCCCAATTTTCTCCAGAAACATTATTACTTGCCTCCAAATAGCACAGTTTATTAATTAAACAATTTTCCAGCGTAAGTTTGAAAACAAAAAAATAGTCAATACTTGACTAAACTGATATCTGTATGTGTTACACCAAATTAATTTGGCACACAGATGATCACCAGTTGTTTGTTTCATATACTACCATTGATTTAACGGAAAGAAGCTGAATTTTTTGTGTTATTTTCAAGGGGATTTTTTTTCAAATTCTTTGACAGTTAGTTACGCAATTAAAGATTTATTTAATATTTTGGGTCAATTTATTTATAATATTCATCATAATTTAAAATGATGAAAATTAGTTTTCATGTTAGGTAAATAAATTATTCTAATTATCGGCGATTTTTGCAAGAAAACAAGAATTACCGAACTCGATGTAATTACGTATTAAACGTTTCAATTCAAGGGTGTTCTTTTTCTTCATGCGTGTGCGTGTGTTTAATGGAAAAATGTTCAACGGAACATAAAATGAACTTATAAAATTTACTAAAACTGAAAAAAACGGAATTACTTAAATTCTGAAATGGAAAAGGGTAAAACCTTAAACTGAAAAATCAGAGCCTCTACCATATGTGTAGGCAAACCAACTTTTTTGCAATTTCCCCTCACTCCTTTTAAGGCTATAAAAACAGAAAACAGAAAAGGAACAGAAAAGTAAGTTGTTTGTTTAATGATACTCCAGCACATTGGTTAATCGGTGGCCACTAGTTGTCACATTCCTGGTATTTGCAAATTGTGGTCTTAGAAGAACTGATCTTTTATATACACTTTCCCACAGACAGGACAGACTGTAACAAAGTCTTTGTTACACCATTGTGGACTACTTGCGGGAACAAGAACTATCTCCAATGGGTCCACTGAAGATGAATGCTATACTGCACTAAATCCCACCCCCTTTAAGACTATAATGGGTTGTGTTTTTGCTTACCCCCTCCATATCTCCATTCTGTGAAATTGTGGATGAGACACTCACGATAGTGTTACTGTTTCTCAGAAATGGGATGAAGCATGCTAACTCAAATAATAAAAAGTCTAACAAATTACTCATAAATATGAGTTTTAAAGCAGCTGCACCTAACCCACATATGTTTCTAATAGTACAGAGAGAGAATTGCAGGAAGCATAATGAAATCTTGACAGTTCTTGCGTACACACAAGTCACTCATAAGAGTCATGCACTCAATACACATCACAGTTCATTACAGACGTCAAGGTGGACCAACCAATCCAACAATCAAAATGTATTTTTAATGTTTCTGTAGCTATTATGGGAAAGATATGAGAGGTGGAGGATTTTAAAGTTTTTTTAAGACAATTAGGAGAGTTGTGTATCAGAGAGAATTTGATTGTAACATTGTTTGCAGGGTTTACATACCATTCACGTTAGGTACAGATTTAGTAGACAACTTTTTTTTTTGGTTTTGTATTTTATATTATATATTTTGAAGCAAGATTCCTAAGTCACAGAAAAATAAAAATAAAAATGTGTCTTTTCTTGATTCCAGTTATTAGTAACATGCTTGACTGGCTTAGATATGACTTTTGTTCAAATAGGTTATTTGAGGACATAGCTTTTAACAAAATATGTAAATTCTCAAAATTAAGTTTTTAATTGTTTAATCTCTCCTAGTCCTACAAATATCACCAGTTCTAGTGTGATAGGTGGGAAATTTAAATACAAATTTAACCAAATGGAATTTTAATTTTATCCAATTTCAGCTAAAATGAAAGTCTGCAGATCCATAGTCTGAAAACAAAATAAAAAAACAATTAAGGAAAAACCTTCTGCACCTTCTTCCCCATCTAGCAATTCTTTCCTTCACGCTTCATGTGAATAGAAGCTGTAATATTTTCTGCCTCAACTGATGGTCTAATTCAGAAATATTTCTAATCCAAAAATTTGTGTATTCCAGTAACCTGCCTAAAAAGTGATTTATGTATATATAACTAGAAACACTTTAGTGTATCACTGTGTGAAACAGCTCATTTTGTCAACATTAACCTTAGATAAAAGTAATTTTTTATATATTATAAAAATGGGTTTTGGAATATCAGATCAATGTTCGGACTAGTCAACATTAAACCTGTCATAAAAGGAGACTGATTACCCCCCAAAAAAACCTAGAAGATACATTTGTATGACAAACAACAAAATACATTAAGATCAAAATACCAAAAGATCTTATCTTAAAATAAATAAAAATGTAAAACAGCTTCACATGCCACATTTATAGCAATTTCATATTAATAGACTTAAAACTTGTTTCACTTACATATATAACCTCTTAATTAACCCTTTGCGACTTTTTAAAAGGAAATCCCACTATAAAAAAAACATTCGTTAAGACTTTAGAATGGGAAATCCTGTTGTGTCTTTTTAACTTGTATTTACCACCAAATTCATCATTAACTTGATATGCGCAGTTTAGGTAATGCTAAGAACAACATCCTGTTAGAAACGTGGTGTGCGTTGAAAATTTTCTATTTTTTTGTTAATTATCGGCCGATTTTGTATCGAAATGTAATGGCGGCATCGATTTTTCATGGCATGGTGTTCTCGGAAAATGACCGCGATAGTGATGTTTTATCGGAATATGAGAATAAAAACTCAGACGGAATGCAAGTAGGTGAAATGGTATCACGAATATAAGATGATATACCACTTCCGAGACATGTGCACGTTGTCTGAGAGTGAGTGAAGATTTTCTAAATGGGTTATTCGTTAACAGATTTTCATAGACATTTTATGTCCTTATAATAAGAAATTAATACAGTAAATACCTGTATTTATATCTAATGATGAGATAATTCATTTATCTTTAAAAATATACTTTAACCAACCTTCTACCATGTTTAACTGCTGAGATATATCAATTCCTGGGGCACTTCAAAGCAGTGGAAAGTCAAGTCTTAAAGGGTTAAAACTGAATATTTAATTGAATAGTGTGGATGAGTGTGATTGGCTAATTAAGCTTTTTAACACTGTCTTGCACTCATCATCTTGAGTCATAACCATTAACAAAAGAAAAGAGCAATCTGTCACGGTTAAAATTCATATCATGTGTTGTTAAAGAGTTTTAGTGAGGCTTTTTGCTTTTTTTAAAAAGGTAGATCAGAATTTTTTTTAATGCTTAAATTGTGATTTGCCAGAAGAACAGTCTTCTTGGACAGGAGAAGAGGAGATATGATGAAAAACCCAGGAGATTCTTGCCAAAAATAGGAGGGTTGACAGATCTGACTTAATTGTTGCTATTTTGGATTATAAGCTCTTATCTTAACAAGTATAATGTAACCAAAGAAAATCTAACAACTTTGTCTTAACGTGCAACCTGATGAAGATTATACAACTATATATTTTTTAAATCCTAAAAATAAAGTGACAAACTTGACACAACTGATTAAGAGAGATAACGGATGGCATGGGATTGAAGCGTTTCCTCTAAGTGGAGGATACAACTGTTATATCCATCAATAAACTCTACACCACGGGGGATGCTTCTGATTCTAGGCAACAGGTGAAAGATGCGTCTGCTGAACAATCGACCTGCAAAAAGTGCACCATCACTCGCACATGTCATGGGGCTAATGATGAAAGGTGAATGCCAGCAAACATCCCGTGCTGTAGACTGAAGCATTGCACAAACAGTGCCAAACCGCTTCATGAAGTAAACAGTGTGCAAACCAGCTGTAAATAATACTACATATTTAAACAAGAGATGGAATTTTTATCAACAAAATGAAATATTATTTTAGTTTTTTGGGGTTAGGATTAAAATAATTTAGATTTCAGGGTAGGAAAGATATTTTAATTTTCAAGACAAATACTAAAAAATATTTTTCAACTATATTATTTACAAACATGTATTTTAAAGCATAATATATACTTAACAGCAAAAGAAATGCAAATTTAATTTGCAATGTTTTATTGAATAAAAGTTAACCATATTTTGACGTTGACCATTTTGCTTACTGGAGGTATATGCAGAGAAGTGTAAAGCATGTGCAGCATGAGTTATATTGTTTAATATTTAATGATGTTCTTCTAATTTAATTAAACTGGATCTGAACAATCATTTGCATTTCTTTTGCTGTTCAGTATATATACATCTTGGCATCTTAATATCAGCAATATTAATTCAGTTTTTCCATGCTGAATGTTTTGATACTGCCAAGAAACGTTTTATGACCAAATGTCTGGCAACAATTTCTGCCAAATTTGATCCATGGACTTGATTTGATTAACAATGATCAACATGTCTTTGGACATTTATTTCCTTTCCTATTTTATGTTTCAGCCAGTAGTCCACAACTAGTGTACAAAAGCATATAATATTATAAAATATTCTTTATTGCTAATTAGAAGGAGTAGCCTATGTGGTAGCAGCATTCATAACTTTGAGTCTTGACACCTAATAATGGCTGAATAAACAATGTGCTGAGGTGTTGTTAAACAATCATTTCCTTTCCTTTTCAACTTATTTTACTCCAATTTTAAACAACTTGTGTTTGCATAACACATTCATTTAAAAAACAAAACATTTTAATGGTGAAAGGTTAAGCTCATAGAAGTGTGTGTACAGTGGCATTCTTCCCTCGTTATTCTTAGAAAAAAACATTTCTGGCTTTCCTTCAAAGAAAGTGAAAGAGTGACAAGTTTGAATTATTTAGTGGGATACTGAGCAGAGTTCTGCAGTTACGTCTGCTGTCAGACATCACCTGCATCAGTCTGTCTAGTGGTTTCTCTCAAACACTTCACCTCAAAGACATCAGTACATGTTTTTTTTTAATTAAACATTTATTTAGTTCAAGAGGGAGAGTGTCTGTGTGAGAAGCAATGGGTTGTGAATCAATATCCTTTAGCAGACCCATTTAGGCTATTTCTTATTCCAAACAATGGTTCACAAATGATGTCACAAAGGCCATGGTATGTACTGTCCTGTCGGTGAAAAAACACATAAAAAATTGCTTGCTACTAGTCAGAAAGGGTAGCCTATGTGGCTTTAGCAGGTTTCATCTGAAGACCATATGTTGCAGACACCCTATGTTTGACACTTAATAGCCACTGAATATACAGTGTGCTATGGTGTCATTAAACAAACCAGTCTTTCCTTTCCTTTTTCAACATTTATGAAAACAGCTTTTTATTTCAACATTTATTTAAAGACAGATTTTTATTCAACATTTATTTAAAGACAGATTTCTATTCAGCATTTATTTAAAGAGATTTTTATTCAACATTTATTTAAAGAGATTTTTATTCAACATTTATTTAAAGAAATTATTTTTATTAAACATTTATTTAAAGAGTTTTATATTCAACATTTATTTAAATTCACTGGTGTGCATCAAAATTAAAAACACTTCTAATATGTATCCATTAAAAAAATGTCTTTATGCAATGACAAATAGGAAGACATTTCTAATAAAACACCTTTTATGGATGGATGGATATAGGTTTATGGATGGATACACTATGCCTCACTGGTATCAGCCATCATATGCACAGCAAGATGTCCTCATTAGCTCATATAACGAGCAGGCTGTTGTGTAAATACACAAGACACTCATACAGCAGTCATGTTAATGATACCTCCAAGATGATTTTACATACAACATAAGAACTATAGAACTAACAGTGCATAAGACTGGTTACAAACAAAATTCTGTAGTCTGTTTGTCAGATGGTTTATTATTTTCATCTTCCTTTTTTCAAAAATCCTATCTCGCCACACCTAACATCCAAACTTGGTGCACAATTTTTAAGACCATCTTTAAGTCAGGTATGCCTAATTTTTTTTTATAGAAAATGCTTCCAACTGTCTCTTCAGCTATTTATCTGGTTCCTTTGTTGCACACTGTAAGTTTCACTGGATTGGAGTGGAGCTGTCAAATTGTGCAAATAGTGAGTCCTTATGGCACTTCAATGTTTCACACCAAATTGTTTGGTTTTATAGGGATTTTCATAACACATACAATCATGATTAACATTCTGCAATTTCTGAGGCATGAACAAACATTTAAAGACAGATGGACATATGGAGGGATGGGTGGGGTGGCTGGCTGGCTGATGGGAGGGGCAGGTGGGCAGGCGTGCAGGCAGGCAAGAGGACAGTTTTAAAAAATAAAAAAAATTCTATAAACAATACATAAATAAATAAAGCAACCAGTGGTCCACAACTGGTTCAATGTCTGTGGTATGTGTGGTCCTGTCTGTGGGATGGTGTATATAAAAGACTTACCAAAAAGAGTAGCTTATGTACCAACAGCTTGTTTCCTCTAAAATAAATGTCAAAATGCCCATAATTTATGATTGATGTCCAATAGCCGATGATAAGATAAAAATAAATGTGCTCTATAGGCGCTGTTAAATAAAACAAACTTTACTTTAAATATAAAAAAAGATGCAAATGCCACTCTTATGTAGTTAGGAGAGACTATTAAAACAATAATAAAAACTATTTACATATTTAAAAGGAGCAAAAGCAAAAAAAAAACTTCAATCACTTGGATAATGTACACATTCATACACAACTAACCAGATCAAACCAGCTGAACCGAATTTACAATCAACAATTCTCCAAAACAAGTATATTCTCTTTTCAAGGCTACAATCCCAAGGGCATTCATAACCATCAATATCTACACACAGCCACCCAGCCCCAGAACTCAACCGAATTTCTTACAAACAGTTCTTCAAAAACAACCATCCTTCTTGTTTTTCAAGGTTGCAATCCCTGGGGTTCAGCAAGTTTCTGTAACTTTAATATCAAAGAGCAGAATGGTAGCAACATCTGTATGAAAGCTTTGTGAGAAGGTGACTGTACTCATCCCCTCAATAAACAGCACATAAACAAAGTCTGCTATATCATTCTCCTGTCAGTGTTTACCCTACCAAGAGACTTTGCCATTTCATCACAAGATGTGGGCTTTTAGAAGGTTTAGTACAGAATTATAAAAAAATCGCAGATATCTTTAAGTTATACTGGTATAGGTGATAATGGTACTAAGATTTGCTTTCTCCTTTAGGAATATAAATATGAAAAGGTGTTTAACACAGAAAGGTAAACAATAATGTTTCTTGTTGGAGAGAACCATTATGGTATGACATGATTATGTGAAATACTGTGATGATTTCTGGATTAACTGTGGTAGTTGTTTACATTCTTTATGGAATGCATTTACATGTTTATATGTATAATTTTAATTGCCTAAGAAAAAATGTAATGTTTTAATCATATTCTGTGTATTTAGTTAATATTGTATATGATAAGTTGGTGAATAGTGATGGATGAATGGGTGGATGGCTGGATGGACAGACACATGGACAGACAGATAATTATGTTGTAACATTTCAAATGTTATGTAATTGTTTATAATGAATGAATAAATGAATGTTGTTTTAATTACCACTCAGATTAAAAATAAATATCGGCTATAATATACCCAAAATGTCCTTTTAATGAAAAACTCTATATAAAACCTCTTCTGCTCCCCCTACTCCAACCCATAACTGAACTGTTGTTTTATCTGTACACCTTTGCTGTTGACTGTTTTGTAGGAAACTGCTGGCAAGAGAACTAGGACTGTCTGCTTCTCTGCACACTAAACCATCATAAAACTGACAGGTCTGCTGTCATGTCTGTTCAAATTCAACATGGTATAGCAAATGATTTTACAACACCAGACAAGATCTTCACTGCCTAGCTTTGGAGATGAGGTTCACCTCCAGTTTCTCTGGAACATACTAAGTGACAGGTTGTATCCAAACACTAGGGATATCAGTTCATGGTTATGTTGTAACATTTTCAAATGTTATCTTTCAGAATATGTTTATGAGAAAAAAAATATGAAAGAAAATATGCAATTGTCAAGATGTGTGTTGGAGGTGTGGTCTAGGTCAGAGTGGTTGTCTTGACAGCTAGTCTCTAGATGAATATGTTAAAATAATTTCACTTGATAGAGTCATCAAGTGCATATGTATATATCTTGAAGAGACATCTATATTCTTTATGGTTGAGACATGGGTTTTTAATCTCGATACCACCTCCATCCCAGATTGAGTGCTTCACAAGGCTCAATAGGAAGGTGTAAACCACTTGCATTGACCAGTGATCCACAACTCGTTTATCAAAGGCTGTGGAATGTGATGTCTTGTCTGTGGGAAAGCACATATAAAAGATACCTTGCAGCTAATCAAATTGCCTATGTGGTGGTAGCAGATAACATCTAAAGACCATGAATTGCACAACACCATCGTGTTGGGGTGGTATTAAACAAACAGTCCTTTCCTTTTCCTTGTGGTGCATATCTAACAATAGGTGGGAGATTATCATCCAGGTAATAAAACAATATCTCAAGTGAATATGGAAAAATCATACACTGGGGGGCGGGGGAGACTAAATACACAGCTACCCACAGGAACATTACTGTTTAAGTTTACTTTTTTTAATAAAAAACATAAATTGTTATTATTGAAGATTCACTTCCCACCCTATTACAAAAATATTCCCCAATGAATTTATCAAAATGAAGCAGGTGAAAACATAAATTTTATTAATCTTACAATTTAAATTTATGTTTAAGTCCTAAAAACTATTTTTAAAAAAGTCATAAATTAATCCTTAAAATTAAGCACACTGTATCAGTCTTGCCTTTAAGCTTCAGATGTATGTTCTTTCTTTAAGTTTTATAGTCATGAGTACTTAGCTACAGTGTATTAAGCAGGGAGAAATCCATTTATTTCTCACTTCAACAAATGGTACACAGCTGGTATACAATGACTGTGGTATGTGCTAGCCTGTCTATTGGAAAGCAAATATAAAAGATCCCTTGCCACTATTTTTGAAAGAGTAGTCTATAAGGAAGTAGTGGGTTTCCTCTGAAAACCATCAGTCGCAAACACTGGAATAAACAATGTGAGTCGCAAACACCGGAATAAACAATGTGAGTCGCAAACACCGGAATAAACAATGTGAGTCGCAAACACCAGAATAAACAATGTGAGTCGCAAACACTGGAATAAACAATGTGCTGGGATGTCATTAAAACACCAATCCTTTCTTTATTTGGCCACATTGTATAATATATGCAGGAGTCGAACTTTTGTATTTGGGTTGCACAGCAATTATAGCCTTTGATTCCTAGGAATCACGAGGGCACCAATGCAATTTTGAGGACACATCATGGGCACAACAGCAAATGTGTGTTTCCTTTGGGGCATTAAGGCTTCATAAGTTGCTTCATGAAAGGGCACTAAGGCAAGCTGGAAAAAAGGGCATGACAAAATTTGCTTTTGTTAAAGTGAAATTGAAAGGGCATTGCAGTAAAGGGATAGGGCAATATGGCAAATGCCTCAATGCCTTGGAGAAATTCGAACCAAATAAAGATAAAGTTCAAATTTAATTTAAAGCCACATCTGTTATAACAAGAGACCATAAACCATATTACATATACAAACATGTGCTTCTGTTATAACACCATAAACTGAATTAAACAAACATATGCTTCTGAGCAACCTCCGATGAACAAACCCGAACATCTTTCATCTTTGTGTACCTTTGAATCTGAATGGAAAAAAACAAGAAAATAGCACATTCTCCTGTTGCTGGGCACTAACTTCCTCCATGTAATTACTCGTGGCAGTTCCATTTACTACCAGTTTCCACAATTACAGCATAATGCCACTGAAACGCAATATCCGGATAGCTGAAGACAGCAATAAACTGTGTTTATAAAACAACATACAAGCAGATAATCTTCCTGGCTATTCTTTAATCTTATAATAAACCATCAACATTAGTGAGCATCAGGAATAACAATTACCAGTCATTTCTCAGTGTGGTCTGAACAGAACACAACATTCCACGGTAGTGTGCTGGTGACGAAGAACTTCACTTTAAAAATAATTTAAAAAAGGATTATTTGTTTAGTGACACCTCACCAAATTAGTTAATCCAAGGATTGAAATGAAAGCTCAACTCTTCACCCCAGGCAAGTACAAACAGCTGGGGACGAATAAAATTCAAATGGTGCTAATCATAACAGTCAGTAGGATATAGGTTATTTCATAAACACATTTTTTTTTTAAAATTCCAATTTGATTTATACACTCTGCTACTGCTATTCCCTGAAAAGCTTCAGTGCAGATATGAGTACCAGTGGTCCAGTGGTAGGACATTGAACTCTCGAGCTAAAGACTGTGGTTCAAAACCAGTCAGAGGCTGGGTCACACATGACCATGTATCAAAATCATCAAATGTTTGGCATCCAATAGCAGATGATTGACAATTCAATGTGCTCTAGTTGTGTCGTTAAAGAAACAAACAAATCATTGCAAATGTGTGTCTCCTGCCAATTACATGGTTTCAACCAGTAATAGGGAACTAATTACTTTTTATGGGGACGTAACATCTATAGGTTACTAGTCCCCCAGAAAAGGGGAAATATTCATTTCTGTTTCTAAAGAAATATTTGTTTTCAAGAAAAGTGAGGGTATTCAGACCTCCTTGTACAGAAGTCAGAGGGTATTCAAACTTCCAGAGGAGAAACTCAAAGGGTATTAGCCATATAACAGAGCTTAAATTAACTTGAACTTGACAGTTATAAAAGTAAAATACTAAAAGATGTTTTGATCACTATGTAATTT
>JAULBS010149105.1:0-12248 GCA_032355785.1 Symmetromphalus regularis
CACAGAGAGACATACAGTCAGTCAGTCAGACAGACAGACAGACAGACAGAAAGACAGACAGACAGACAGACATACATACATACATAAATACATACATACATACATACATACATACATACATACATACATACATACATACATACAGACAGACAGACATACAGACAGACATAACTGTAAACATATCAGGATGAAACAAACAACATACCTTTACAATTTGATCATTCAGATGTCGTTCCTTTTCCTCCAGTCTGAGATTCAACCTGTCCGTCACCGTCTCCCTGTCACACATCTCACGTTCACGTTCACGTACGTGATTCTCACGGTCGTCCACATACTCACGGGCACGCATCACGAACCCACTGAAGTTAGCATGGAGCTTCTCCAGAAATGTCTTGCCGATTTGTTCAATCTGCTCGTGTATGTCAATCTCCCAAGAACATGTCACGTCCTCAAACAAGTTGTGCTCGTAGAGAGGACCCACCGGAAAGTCGTAGTTGCCGCTGACGTTCTCAGGGCTGTGACTCCACACCCCGTCACCATCGTTGACCTCAAGAGCACAAATTGGTCTCGTAAAATCTGAATCAATCTCTAAACATTTACCAATAGCCTTGTCTCTGTAGAACAGCGGTTTCCAGTCACTGTCCACATCAGGTTTAGCCCACAGTCTTGAAGCATGACTTTTAGGAATCCTGTACAGATCTCTCGCCTTCCATTCCACATGCCCTACCTTCTCCATCTTACTGAATCTAACGTTGTGAAAATCTTCCAACGGTGACGTTGTTAGCATCACTTTGAACGAATTGAGGTTGTGTTCGATCTCTGCAGCTCGGGAGTAGTTGTAGACGATCAATTTCATAGGTTTGTGTCCTTCCGCTAAACCGTACCATTGCACGAGCATTCGCCACGCATCCTCGTGCACCGCATCCACCGTGTGCGCGTAGTCACGCCGCGTTAAGATTGGCCCTGGCGGCGAGGAAACTCTCTTCTGGTAATACTTTCTGGTGCTGGTTATTCCAAGATATTTCTTTAGGTGTTCAATCCATTCTGCCAGCACAACGTACCAGTATTCCCCTTCCACGAACTTCCGGTCAAACAGCTGCTCGAGGATGGCCTTCTGGGCGACAATGTCTGGACAGGCAGGACAGGCTGGTTGGGCAATAGAGGGCGCTGTCGCCATCGTTCCCACTAGCCGATCGACGGTAATCTCACGATGCGTTGACGTCATGAAGCAGGCTGGCATAACTTGCCCTGCAAGTAGACAGAGAAGCTTCTGGGTAATACGATACGCCACACACCTTACCGTCATAGTTCAAAGTACAGAACATACCCCAAAATACATCACTTCGGAAATCAGTTGCCATGGGAACTAAACGAATGATGGAAGTCGGCTCGTGAGTGCTGCCAACTGCGTATTTTAGTCTGGTGCTGCTTGGGGAAGTAAAAATAGCCTCGAAACTCTGCACGTGACATTGTTTACTAACATAACCCCACCACAGAATATGGAACCGCGTGTACCGTGTGCCAGCTAAGATAAAGCTGTTTAACTTGGAATAAAATGCTGGCAGGTCATCAAAATCACTTGCTATTACTGGAACGTTTTCTTCCTCAACCAGTGATCTTATTTTAAACTGCTGTCCTATCACATTCTTTGAATGATTTTCTTTTAAACCAGAATTCGGTAAAAACCTCATTGTGCTGTTTAGTATTTACCTTTTCACAGCGCGCGTTATTCCGTTTGTTTATTCATAATCTTTGTATTTAAACTTTTTTTAAAATTACTTTTTGCTTTTAAAATTTCAACAATAATTACTCCTTTTTTTTAGGAAATGTTAAAATAAATTATAGATATTTTTAGTATTTATATACTAGTATCTTCCGTAGCATTGATTTTGTAAATATATATTCCGGAAGTTATATTTTTACCCAAACAATTATACCTGTTGATAAACGTTAGTAGAAACAAAAAAATTACAAATCGCAATGACTAATACTTGAAACGAAAATGAAACAACTTATTGTGTATACATATATATGTACTGATAGCATCTAGAGCTATAGCAAAATCATGTTAGTGTTTTGTTTATTTTCATTGATCGTTGTAAGATTACACTATATGTATTTCAACCGCGATGCTTAGATGAGTTTGAACATACTCTTCAGTGGCAGATCTAGGAGGAGGGGCGAAATGGGTCCCCTAAAATTTGCGATTTAAATTTTTTTTATAATTTTAAAAAATGTAATTTTTTTTAACCTTAACGAATCATAGAATTCTTTAAGAGATCCGTAAATGGATTTTTCTGGACCGCCACTGCCCTTCATAATCATATTCATCAAACTTTATTCATTAGTTTATTTTTAATGATAAAGTAAAATGTATTGCGCCTTATCCATAAGCTCGTTTACAAAAGATGTTTCATAACCATGATTATTATTTCAGAACCTAGTTTTATCTTAATGATACGTTTCCATCCAAATGTAAAACAGACATGCATGAGATAAGACATAAACGACTTTTTTTTTTTACTAAGAAATATTAAGGTGTCGGTGATGTTAACAAAGAACATAATAAACACGCCCTAGAAACGTAAATCTCAACAATGACTATATAGACAAAGGACTACATCAATAATTAATTAAGTAAATAAAGAAAGAAAGAAAGAAAGAAAGAAGGAAATAAATATAAATAAATGAATTAATGAAAGAACGAAAGAATGAATGAACGAACGAACGAACACATGTACATAAATTATCGTTAAATTTTCGTACCCATTTTGTGTGAATGACATCCATAACCATTTAAAATAAATTAACATACTCAAAAAATAAGAAGAAGAAAAAGAAAGAAACAATTACATCATTTCTTGTAAATAATATATTTTGAAATAATGTTTAAATTAACATACACAGAAAAGAAAATAAGAAGAAGAAGAAGAAAAAAGAAGAAAAGAAGAAGAAAAAAGAAAGAAAGAAACAATTAATTATTCGTGTAAATAAATAATGATATTTTGTCAGTTTTAAGAAACATATATCTCATAGCCAATATTGACATTTATTGTATTTAATACCATCATATTTTATCGAATCAACCAAATCACTGAGACAATCTTGGAAAATTAAGTTTAATATTTCGATACGACTGAATGCCAACAACTTAATGTATTAATACAACGAGATATAATTTCATTAATAAAGTTAAAAGATGAAATTCGTGTCTACCACTACGCTGGAATGAAACAAAGAAAAACCCACCTGCTTTCGGAAAACTCTTTGATCGTGTTACGGTGTTGTGAAAAAGATTTTGCCAGGTGGAAGGGCATTATCTGAGTTTTATAGATCTCTCTTAGTATACACGTGATGTTCTGTAGCGAGGCTGTGTACCTAGAAACAAGCAAAGTGACGTCACCAGGTATTAATGGGCAAGACGCAGGTATAGGTGCAAGATAAGTGGAGATGTAGCATTTATCTGGATGCCACATGCAGGCTGCAACCTTTTTGTTTGTTTGATTAGGTCAACTTATTATAAGAGCGCAAAAACATCAGGAGAGAGTCGGCGCAACCAGGAGAGGGAGCAAGACTCATTTGTCCAACCAATAATCTGCGGCGCCCTTTTTTTGCGACAATATTTACATTTATTGAGTACGTTGTAGGCGCCCTTCAAATGTATGATGACATCTCTATTCAGTCTCCCAACCCCCCCCTCCCCACCATAATTTAAACGGCTGGGCCGGCCCTGCCGAATTGCATCATAGATTATTGCGCAGGAAAATTACCAAGATTAAGTAATTACATATTGTTTTGGCATGCCGCGCAATAGATTTATCCTAAAGTACCGAAATGCGTCCTCTGTCCAAAATGCGTCGTATGTTACTTCCGAATAAACTCTGGTTGTAAATTTTAAAATATCGCACCACACACGCTGGCAATACAAATCTTGATCACACAGATGTAAAAGTATGCAGAAAAGAAGACAAAATTACTAAATTCAACAATATAAACATTGATGTCAGTAAGTGTACAATGTGACTCAACTGCGCATGGGACGTATCCAGTACATTTAGTACGACGCAATTTGGCACGAGGATACATCAACAAATTAAACATATTGGAGACTAGGAATCCAACATGCTGTCAGTGGTGTGACATTCTCAGGCGCGGTTCCAGCAATTGTGAATATGAGGGACGCAACTATGAAGGACTAAGCCCGACATTGCGAGCACAGAAGGGTTTACACAGGAAAAATGTTCATTGCCCGAAAATTAGGGGGGGGGGGGTGCGCTCCCTCCCATGGAACCGCGCATGATTCTTGTGGTCTGAATCCTCTGAATCCTACTTGGAATTATGTCTTGATTATATCCTAGAATATAAGGTCCTTCAAAATTTTTATTCTAGACATGAGTCCCTGCTCCAGTTTTAATCAGGAACTCAGTCAGTCGGAGTTTTGTTTTCCGCATTAAATTACATTATACCGAAATTATTTCAGGAATATAATTATCATCGTTGACATGACAACCTTATTAGGGTGTATTATACCAAATCAAATCCCACAGACCATTCTAACATACGGGTGTAACTGCTGGATGCAAACTTTTAATCATCGTCGGACACGGCGAAAGCAAGTGAAAGTTGGGGGGGGGGGCGGGTCGCTAACAGAGACATTGGGAGGGGGGATAACATATCTAGGCTTAAAGCGCCGAGTTTCAAGTGCATGCAAGGTTATGCTTGATTCAGAATTATTGCGCCATGGCTGATCATATGCATCACATTTAAATACTACAAGAACTCACAATTAAAATAAACAAAATAGAATTTAGGAAGCTAGTTTTCAATGTAACAGGAAGCATTATTGACAACTCTTAATTCCGCACAAAAATTGTCAAGCTAATTTTACATTTAACTCATAAATATTTCAAGCTCAGGGATATTTGGCACTATAGCACAACATGAAATAAAATTGCATCCATTTACTCAAGGCCGAATTTATAAGAGGGCAAAGAGGGCAATTGCTCTGGGCCCCCATGCCCGGGGGACCCAAGACTAAGGGCTTCCATTATAAAAAAATGTAATAATTATAAAATTAGTTCTATTCATTCATTTTAATTCATCTTTTTTATTTGTCATGTAATTTAATTTCTATGTTGAGAGGTCCCCGAAGTAAAAGGGCCCCGAGTCTCTCCCCCCTCCCCAGTGTCTAAATCCGGTCCTTCATTTACTGAAAGATGAAACAATATTTTATTACAACCATTTTCCAGTGGCAGACCTGGCAGTAGCTTATATTCTATTAATAAAGTTCGGAACACGTTAAACTTTGATATCTTATGCTGCTTGGTACATTACAACCTACAGCTATGTATAATGATCATATAATTATATACTCAACCAAAAAAGAAATTATGTATGTAATCAATTGTCATTTATTTCATAAACCAGACGACATTCATGGCAGAAATTCTGGAATTAGATAACCACACCATGTAGGAGGATTGTGTGTGTAATAATATCACGAGTTACGTACGCACATTGGTTTTCGACTATGGCGAAAGAAAACATTAAAAAATATTCAATATTTC
Organism: Symmetromphalus regularis; assembly: GCA_032355785.1. Taxonomy (NCBI): domain Eukaryota; kingdom Metazoa; phylum Mollusca; class Gastropoda; order Neomphalida; family Neomphalidae; genus Symmetromphalus; species Symmetromphalus regularis. The sequence continues at coordinate 5,568 of JAULBS010149105.1, forward strand.
AACATGCTTACTTTTTTTTTGGTTGAGTATAATATCCCTTCCTGTTAGATAAAACTACTTGACCTAGATATAAACTTACAAATAAATAACTTTCACGTGTTTCCTTGCATAACTAACACCTACCACTTATAATCACGTCTACATGTTTCCCTACGTGGAGCGGCACTACTCAAGAGGTAGAAAGTTCGCTTGACATGCGATTTGTCGTCGGATCCACACCCTATAGTGGATCCATTTGAGCTATTCTTCATTTCAATCTGTAAACCACAACTGGTTTATTAAAGGCCGCTGTCCTATCTGTGGGAAAGCGCAATAATAAAGACACATGGAAGGAGTAGCCTATGAGGTGAAAACGGGTTTCCTTTGAAGACCATGAGTTGCAAACACCATATGTTTGACACCTAATAGTCGCTGAATAAACAATATATTCAGGTGTCCAAACAATAATTTCTACAGTTTTTCATCGCTTTAAACAGTTCTATTGAAACACGCATGCTCACAGAACCTTTACTTCCGCATGTCTCATGAATTTCTTTTGGGCCAGTATCATTTACAATACTTTACATTTATATAAATAACCGGCGTCGGTAGTGCAGTGAATAAGCTATCGGACTCGCGGCTGGTAGGTACAGGATCTAATCTCAGTTGAGGCATGGGATCTAGAGCACATTGATTTTTATTTCATCATCGGCTATTGGACATAAATCATATGGTCATTTTGACATATGTCTTTAGAGGAAACCCGCTGCCGCCACATTGGCTACTCTTTTCGATAAGCAGCAAGGGATCTTTTATATGCACTTTCCCACATACCACGGCCTTTGATGAACCACTTGTGGACCACTGGCTGGAACAGAAAATAGCCCAAACTGTAAATGAATCCACTGAGAAGGATCGATCCGACTTTTTAATTATGAAGACATAGGTTATTCAGTCATTTGGAACTGATGGGTGATAACCAGTGGTCCACAACTGGTTTATCAAAGGCTGTGGTATGTGCAAGTGCACTGGGTTGATTTTCAATATGATAAACTATATATGGTACAATTATAAAACCTTTATTGTAAACAATATAATAAAATGTCAGTAAGCATAAAATATGGATTTCAAAACAGAAATATTTATTTTTATTTGGCTTAAAACGCTATTTTATATTTCTTACATGTGTATTTTAAAAAATACATTGTTTCTTTCTTTTATCTTCAGATGATATTCCTCTACGTGGATTCATTGGACATCTTGAAGAAGGAGGGTTTCTTCCACACAACCATAAAGTATATCTCTGGGCACACCTTCACTTCAATATCGAATATAATGGCGAACATGTAAGTTGTGTTATCACGAGAAATTTCATTAAATAAAATGTTTTCCTTAAAAATTAATCCTAACTTCTACACCACCACAAAATGTATTTCTGGTCATATTTTCACTTAGTATTGAATATATAATGGAGAACATGTAGTGTGAGCTAGCCTCCGACGGGTTTTGAACCACAGTCTTCTGATTGAGAGTCTGAGGTCCTACCACTTGGGCTCCTAATAGTCATTGAATAAACAATGTGGTTGGGTGTCGTTTAATAATCAAAGTCAAAGTAAAGGTTTTTTTTATTTAACGACGCCTCTAGAGAACATTGATTGTTTTTCTTAGCATCAGCTATTGGACGTCATACATATGGTCATCCTGACTATGTGAAGATGTTGACAGAGGTGAGCAATTAGAGTACTCAATTTCTCAAAAATGATCTAAAGTAAAGTTCGTTTTATTTAACGACGCCTTAAGAACACATTGAGGACAGCACATACCACAGCCTTTGATAAACCAGTTATGGACCACTGGTTAGAACGGAAAATAGCCCAAACTGGGTTCACAGGCAGACATGCAACCGTTTGAGCTTGATCCCACTCCGTTTAACAATCAGTCATTTCCTTTAATATATGCGATGATGATGATGATCATGTTGTAATCTTTGCCTTTCTATTCATCTCTTGAACCAAGCTGATGTGAGAAAAGTTTACAGAACTCTGTATTGTCTTATTGCAAGCCTCATTCGTCCAGTGGTAGAACATCGTACTCTCAAGCTGACCACTGGTTCAAAACCTGTTGGTGGCAGGTTCACACTTGACTACGTGTAAAAATAATCAAAATTTTGACATCCAATAACAGATGATAAATAAATAAGCGTGCTCTAGTGGATGTCATCAGCATTAATAATAATAATAATCATAATATGCGTCAACACACAATTATTATACAGTACCTACAAAGTGAGTCTCAGTGATCTAGTGGTAGAACATTGGATATTCAAGGTGATCACTGGTTCAAAACCTGTTGGAGGCTGGCTCACACTTGGCTACGTGTCAAAATAACCAAATGTTTGACATCCAAAAGCCGATGATTAATAAATCAGTGTGCTCTAGTAGTGTTGTTAAACAAAAAAGAAAAAAAAGAAAAAGTATTGTCTGTAGATACAGTGGAAATTTATTTATATGCTCTTGAATAAACATGATTTTTACTGATCAAAGCACATTAATTGCTACTTATTTAAATAAAATAAACTCTAATATAAGAACACAACTATATATACTTAGTCATAAATAAAACAATGGATATTTCACGGAATATTTTCTTATATACATATGTCATATCACATACATTAAGATTCTGGACAAAAAGATTTTCATACCCAATGCAGTTTTGTTACAATGAAGACTAAGATGTGTGTTTTTTAGCTACAAACAGTTTTTTTTCCATTTCACTGTTATGAAGAAGCTATTAATGTATTTTTCTTGTGTTTATTTAGATTATCTATGCAAATGTTTCAACGAAGGAGCAAGCCCCAGTGTCTTTAGATAGTGTGACAATCCCATTTGAAGTGGCATTTACTTACAGTGTACAGTGGATTCAAACCAGGTGTTCTTCTTTTGAACATATCTTTATACTTGCACCAGTAAAAATGTATCACCCTCTCTCGCTCTCTCGCTCTCTCTCTCTCTCTCTCTCTCCACCCCATTTCAGATCTCGTTGTTTTATACAAAATAAAATCAGAATTATACCCTAATTATGTGATTATATATAAATTGTTTTTATTATTATATACTGCAGAAGAAAATCCCATAAATGAAAACCTCAGAACTGTATTGGCATGATAATGATTGGTTCCTATATGCAAACAACATACAAATTTATGAATCATCTATCATAAAACAGATTGGTATAATTATACTTCTGCCATGCCTAATAAAAAATGGTTACAAAATAATCTGCAATGGTTAAAATTCCTGTCTTAGGTTGTTATTTTCTTTTTAACTCTGCTTGTTTGTAATTTTTCTCACAGTTTCACTTAAATTTATAACTAGACAGTGAATTTGTTTCAGTTTGAAGTACGAAGACCGAAACCGAAGACTTAGAGATAATAGTTTTTTTCCTAAAACTCTAGAAGTGAGTAAATCTTTATAAGTATGTGTGTGTGTGTGAGTGCGCGTGCATGTGTGTGTGTGTGTGTAATTGTTATTTTAAAATTGTTTTCTTGTTATCTTGAAAATTGATTACAGTTATTTTTACTTCAGATGGGTATTATGTTTTTCATTTTGTAATGTATCGTGGGTAGAGTTGTGCTTTGTGGGAGTAGAATCTGATAAAGGGTAATGATGAAAATAAGTAGCAAATATCAATGATAATATCATCTTGACTTTTCTCATTTGTCATGTTCATTTATGCCAGCACCGGTGATATAGTGGTTACACTGTCCGACTCAAGGCTGCTAGGTACTGAGATCAAATTTCAGTCAAGGCATAGGAATTTTAATATTAGTATTGGCTCTAGCCCATAGTGAATGCTCCGCAAGGCTCAGTGGGTAGGTGTATACCACTTATGCTGACTAGTAGTCCACAAATGATTTATCAAAGGCTGTGGTATGTCCTGTTCTATCTACAGGATAATGCATATAAAAGATCCCTTGCTGCTAATTGGAAAGAGCAGCCAGTGTGGTGGTAATGGATTTCCTCTGAATACAATGAAACACAAAACACCAGTAGTGAATAAATAGTGTTCTGAGGTGTTGTTAAATAGCCAATCCATTCCTTTTGTTCACTTATTTTCAAGTTAAAGATCAACATAGAATGACCTGTTTATAAAACCATGTCATAATGAGTACTCTAAAACAATCAGAAAATCAGCGGTCATCTGTATTTTATATGGCTAATAACCGAGATTACTACTTTCAGATTCATTGGCTGTCAATCATCAACTCCATGGTTCTGGTGTTTCTTCTCATAGGATTCGTCGTCATTATCCTGGTAAGATATACACTCCTGTCACATGTCAGTGCACAGTATTAACATGTAGATTATTGAATTCTGTTAAGAGTTATTTCCCCTCAATGTTGAATTATTTCTGAGAAACACTGATGTGGTTTTGATCAGATATTACAACTGTAAAGCTTAACAAAAGCATGAAATGTCATACATGTAGGAGTGAACAATTTTTTTATTTATCATGATCCAGTATTCATATGGAAAATGGCTTCTGCTCATGTGCATTTATATATTTATTTTGTAATACATGCATATTATTAAAATTTCTGCTAACACTCATGGTTTAAAAAGGGACTTTGCTTGATATAATGTTGACGATAAGTATTTCTATTTTGTAACAAATACATATGATAAAATCATATTTTCTGTGCAGACTTGTATTTTAAAGAATGACTACTTGATATATATTTTTATTTTGTAATACAAGTTATTAAATATTCTATGCAGACTCGTGTATTAAAAAGTGACTTTGCCCGATACAACATGGATGATGAGGACACAGAAGATTTAGATCAAGATGACAATGGATGGAAAATTATTCACACAGACGTGTTCAGATTTCCACCTCATAAGAATATATTCTGTGCTATATTAGGTAAGTACAAACACCTGTCTTAAGCAGCCACCTGGGGAGTAACAAAGTCGTCTTTTAAAACAGATGACTGCTTAATACAGGTTATATTGTACTAAATTAGTTGATTTAAGAGAAAATAGGATCAGTCTTTAAGGTGATTGTTTAATACAGGTTATGTTCTGCTAAATTAGCTGATTTGAGTAAATAAATATCACTCTTTAAAACAGGTGGCTTCTTAATAGAGGTTATATTTACTAAATTAGCTTATTTGAGAGAAATATAAAGGTTACCATTTAAAACAGGTGGCTGCTTATTACAAGTTATCTTCTAAATTAGCTGATTTGAAAAAAATAAAGATCACCCTTGTAGACAGGTGGCTGCCTAATACAGGTTATATTGTACTGAATTAGCTGATTTGAGAGAAAATAGGATCGGTCTTTAAGGAGACTGTTTAATACAGGTTATATTTACTAAATTTGTTGACTTGAGAGAAAATAAAAATTGCTTTTTATAACAGGTGGCTGCTTAATACAAGGTATATTGTAATAAATTAGATGATTTGAGAGAAAATAAAAATCACTTTTTAAAACTGGTGGCTGCTTAATACACGGTATATTGTACTAAATTAGATGATTTGAGAGAAAATAAAAATCACTTTTTAAAACAGGTGGCTGGTTAATACAAGGTATATTGTACTAAATCAGATAATTTGAGAGAAAATAAAAATTGCTTTTTAAAAAAGGTGCTTAATACAAAGTATATTGTACTAAATGAGATGATTTGAGAGAAAATAAAAATTGCTTTTTAAAACAGGTGGCTGCTTAATACAAGGTATATTGCACTAAGTTAGATGATTTGAGAGAAAATAAAAATCATTTTTTAAAACAGATGGCTGGTTAATACAAGGTATATTGTACTAAATTAGATAATTTGAGAGAAAATAAAAATCGCTTTTTAAAACAGGTGCTTAATACAAGGTATAATGTACTAAATTAGACCTTGTATGATAGGTGGTTACTTAATACAGGTAGTGGCATGAGTAGGTTTGACGGTTAGGTGTAAATTTAACATGGAAAAACAGGCTGCTGCCAGTTACTGTGGCCAATTAAATTTTACAAACATTCCTAATCATCTGGCTGAATTGTGTGACATGTTTAAAATTTTCCACTCAGAAAAAAAAGCTTATTTTGTATCCTTTGTACTTATATAATAATTTTGTTTAGTTTATTTTTTAATTAATTTTTTTTTTTTTGTGTATGTTCAGGTTTAATAATTACTAGTACTTTATACTTTAAAAATTCAGATAGTACACATTTTCCCTTTAATACTTATGGAAAGTTTGGGTTTTCTGGTAATAAGTCTTAAAAAATGATTTAATGTGTTTGGAAAACACATAGATATTTATTGTGGAAAATGCTTATGAACCCTGTATATATCTATCTATTTTTTTCATTAGTAAAATATGTTAAATTATGCAAATAGTCACGTTGTTTTGATTGTAGGTGTTGGCAGTCAGTTTTTGGCGCTCGCAACAGGGATTTTACTGATGGCGTTAACTGGAATGTTCAATGTCCATCGACATGGGGCCATCAATTCAGCTGCCATTATCTTGTATGCCTTTACTGCTTGTAAGTAGTTTGATTAATCTGACCAGGCTAATGTTCACTTTCGCAACAATATACCAGGCCCCACGAGAGGGGTGTGCAGCCGGTGCGCTGCACCGGGGCCCATGAATATCAAAGTTTAAAATTGAAATGGGCAATTACTCCTCTAAAACCTTGGCGTCTTTTTATT
>JAULBS010149116.1:0-12247 GCA_032355785.1 Symmetromphalus regularis
ATATTTGTCAATAGTTTCTTATTAAAGCTGTATTTCTCGGCTACCATACAGTATACTGAAAGTCCGAAAGTTTTTAACATAGACCGTTGTCTGACGGTAGACAGCAAACATCAGTAATAAATAATATTCTGTTTTGCAGATACCCCAAGATTGAAAAGATCCTATCACCAATAGCTCAAGCACGTCCAGAAATGCTGAAACAAATTCACAAACAGATGGAAAGCCAGTTACAGAAAAATATTGTGGTAAAATGGCTAAATCAAAAACAACAACCGATATTTTTTAATACAAATGAAAAGCATAGTTCTAATGGTAATTAACTAAAGTGCATTTGTGTTAAAAATGTAAACTATTCGTTTGTCCAGTGCTTTATGAAAAACAACAAAAAATATTTTTTTAAATATATACCTTTTTAGTGAAGGTAAAAATACCATGGTGATCAAAATAGAGTAATGTTTTATCCTCAAGCAAAAGGTATGCTATGCAGTTGATAACCATAAAATACCTATGAGGAAAAAAAAATGTGACATCACAGGATCATTATAGGCAGTGGCACATAGAGGCACTGATTTTCCGCAGTAATGGAAAGCCAGACAGAATTGCGGAAAAACCTATCTGGAACAGAATTCCTGGTTATCTCTAAAAAAAATCTTAACTCCATATTGCAGTTTATTAAACAGATTTTCCAGCCGCATTTTGACTACACTGACATCTGTACATGTTACGCCAAATTAATTTCTTGCAGATGATCACAGGTCGTTTGGTTCGTGTGCTTCGTTGATTTAACAGAAAACCAGGGTTTTTTTTCTTCATTTTTTGCTCAAATTACACAAGTTAAAGTTTTATTACATTTTGGGTCTATTTATTTATAATATTCATCATAATTTAAAACAATGAAATGATACAGTTAAAGTCATTTTGTTTATGTGATCGATTTTAATTATATTCGAAGATTTTTGCAAAATCCCAAAATTATGGAACTCAATGGCATGGTGTGTTAAACAAGTTTCAATTCATAATTTTTAGTTTTTTCTTGTTTTTTTTTTTTGTTTTTTTTCCTTTTTTTTGTATATGTTTAATGGAAAATATTTCAATGGAACAAAAAATGAAGTAGAAAAATTTATGGAATAAATTTGTTAAATTCGTAAACTGAAAAGGGGAAAATCCTAAATGGAAGATCAATGTCTCTAGGCACATACTGATGCAGGAGATGGTTGTCACTTGTTTGACTTCACAAAGACTACTGAAATGATGTAAAATTAAAGATTTGTTTTCATTGCAAAAAATTACATTGATTTCTTTTACTTTGCAAAACAGACCTTCTTTGACTTTTTCAAGCACTTTTTTGCCCCTGAATTATTGAGATGTATCTTGTAAGACACACGCTGTGACCCTGGAAAAAAATACCACCTAATTCAAAGGATCATGCTTTTTGATTGTTTAGGATATATTGTGAATGCGCCCATTTGTTAATTTACAATACATGTACATAATACATGGAACAAACTTTATCAGAAAATGGATGGGTAACATAACCGTTATTCAATTTTTAATTTTGAGTTTTGATTTTCTTTTTCCTTTTGACGATGGTGACTTGCAGATAGCTATTTTTGTTTTAGGTTTTGATTGACAATCTCTATATGACAGCATACTTCACCGCTGCATTCAAATTGTTAAAATAATATAGTAATAAAAGATTGAACTTAATATGTGATTTAAAGAATGTTGTACTTTTACATTCAATTATAATGGGTGTATTTCTTTATTTTTCAGGATGAAATTTCATCAATGTTTCAAGAAGAAAACATTGCACTACTGATGAACAATCTAGACAAAATTGTTCAGGAGACAACATCAGATCAAGATGTCCAGGCATGGTGAGATATTTTTTTGTTATTGCCCAATTGGACACTCATAACTTTGAAATATTTTTCATAATTTCTCAGTGAGAATGATTATACATTGGTTTAAAAAGGCATTTCTTTGGGTCACTCTGACCATTATGCCCAATAAGCTTGCGTATACTAAATAATATATGATGTCATTATAATTTTGTATAAGTGCAAATGACTTAACTAAAACAAGAAAAAGAACAATGTAATGTCATTCATAATGTTTTAGGATAGCATTTCTCTAAACTGTTGCACAATTCGAAAGTTTAAAGAATAGAACGATTAAAATTGTTTGGGTTAATAAATAGAATATCAAACTTGTTACCATTTACAATGTATTATCAAATTTGTGTCCCTTGTGAAATAATTTGATAACAAATGGCAACTCATTTAATATCCTCTATATATTGACCAGGGCTGAGCGTCATGAAGTCTGTTTATTTTACGGTCATTCACAGTTAGCAAAATTTTAATATTCTAACAGTACAAAGTTCCAAAAAGAGAACATCCTCCCTCTAAATTAGTATATATATATATATATATATGAGACCTTAATCAACAATTAAATTGGTATGCTTGCCCCACCCACAACTTATGTGAAAAGGAAAATGTTCACATCCTGAGCAATCATTGGGTCTCTTTCACAAATTAATTATTAATCCATTATATATTTTGTGTTCCTAGGCGACCATCTGGAGACCCGTCAGTTGATATACTGCCACATATTTATCCAATGAAACTAAAAGGAAAAGCCAGTTTGGAGAAAATTCTTAAAGATGTAGAAGATAAGAATCGACAGTTGCAAGAAGCACTTCAAACACGCCAGCAGAGACTAGAAACAGCTAGACATGATCTTATACACGAATGTCAGTACTGGGATGAGGTAAAATTATTCTACATTGTAGCCATGTCAGTCACTGGCAAGATACATATACATTTTTATTAAATGTGTGTATATACATATATATATATATATATATATATATATATCAGAATTCGGTATAATGAGAAAATAAATTATAAATTTGTTCACATATCACAAGAAGTGGCACATTAAAAGATCAGTGTGTTATTGAAAAACAAGTGGGAAAGGGACAAACTGCTTTCTAAACCCTTTGTACTGTGACCTACCAAAATAGGCCGGCAAAGATGGAGATCACAGCCTCTATTTCATATCGGACAGACTCTGATTCAAAATGCATTTCATAGTTATATTATACAGTCAACAAGGCAATAAAAATAGGGGGCCGTAATCTCCACAAAAGGTATTACATTTCACAACTTTTATTGTTACATAGTTGCTACTGTAACATAAATGGTAACTAAAGTGTGAAAAAAGCTAAACACACATAAAAAAAAGTTTTTTCTTCTAAAATGTAATATTTAAAGTATTTTCTTAAAATCTGTATAAAGATTTGATCTTTTGTTTCATTTCAAAAATAATTTTCTTTTTTGTTCTAAATTTCCAAGAAAATTACAGATAAACATGGTGCTGTGTAATGTGACACAAAGTATTGTTAGCTATTTAAATTTACATTCAAGTTCTCATCTCGTCAACTGTGATAGGTAACAGTTTCTCATTTATTTAATTACTCTCTTTTTTCCAGGTTGCTGCTGCCATTCCTGAAGACTTTATTGAAAGCATGGAGAACTTTGTTCAGACGTGATCAGTCTATATCAAACAGAACAAAGACAAATACTTTTTGTTTCAGTTTTAGCAATTCTGACAAAAAAGCTGTATCTAAGATAGTCCATAACTTAAGTCTAAGACTCACTAAATTTGAAAATCTTCAATGATTTTGAATGTGGGTCTTTACACATTTAAATATGGGTCTCCTAAACTCTTTTTGATAAACCTTGATGCATGAAGAACATGAAAAATGAACATTTGTTGTGACAAATCGATTTTAAGGGAAACATATTTTTTGTTTAAGGGCAGGGAAGGATGGGGTACAATAAATGTAGAAGATTTCACACAAAGCTCGACTGAATGGCAGCATGTTACACAAGCAAGAAGTGTGGTGATGGAATATTGGTAATCAGATGATAATGTGCTGTACATCAACTTTCTAACACTCATCCTTTAAAGCCTTTTTCCATAGACTTGCAATGCGATATGTAAATCAGTCAGGGAGATAAACTAACACCAAGGCGAGAGAAATCATGGAACAAGCACAATGTAATTGATGTTAGTTCCCCAGATCAATACTTGTTTTCTTAACCAAACATTAAGAAATAAAAATAAAAAAGATTAGCTTTCTATTTCATTTATTACAATTTGTATTACACAAAACATAGTGCCTTCATTGTTTCTTCCAGCAACAGTTTGTCATCTGATGATGGATTAAAAATATTGCACATATCTGTCAGTCACGTGGATAGAGTAATAATGTGGACTAGTAATCTGTCTAGGCTAGTAGTCCCTCAACCATATGGATGTATTTTTTTATTTTTACCTCTTCATCAATGTGCGACTCATCTCCTGAGAACACCGACAGAAATTTATCCAGGCTTTATATAGTACCGAACATTGGCCTCTTCCCAAAGGCAAAGGGCACTGAAAATTTTCAATTTCTGGACATTAAATTCCCTTATTTGTTAATAAATATAATATAGTTATGTAACAAAATTTAGCGATGTGAAAACAAATTCCCAATTATGACTAAAATTGCACTAATTTTCTCAATCCCTTCGGCCATAGGACCCTGGTGATAAATCCCCGACTCAAGCCTGGAAATAATTATTTTTTGCTCTGCTGGTCAAAATATCAGTAACTGATTATCAGTTTGTATCAAACATTAAAGAAAATGTTCATTCAATTAAAAAAATATTCCTCTTAATATTTGTGTATCCTTATTGTTTAATTATGTCAATTCATGCAGAAGAAGCACACTGGACACCTATTGCATCAGGCTAATTTTACACAAAAATATCTAAAATTAGAAATTTGTTCCAGATTGTACATGAATTGCCATTTATTTACTGGCTTAAATACAATGTTTATTTTTATTCAACATAAGAATGTTTGACCAGTAGTTTACTTCAAGGCCTAACTACAATGTTCTTTTTTTTTACCAAAACAATTGCATAAATATAATTAATAAATACACCATTACATAAAGGGTAACAAATGTCATGTTTTATTATTTATGTACAATTAATATGTTACAGACACATTTTCAAGTGAACAAAATGCTTTTTTTTTTAGCCAAAACAAATCTGAAAAAAGCATAAGAGCAAGAACATCCTCAACTTGATAAAATAATTTTTATACAGATACACATTTTTTTTAAATATAAAATAAACTGCTCTTACAAGTTTTAGTATTATTTTCTGGTATGAATGTTGAACATCAATAATTTGGTGTTTTTGATACACATTTACAATTACTGGATGTCAAACATTGGGAAAATTGTGACACATAGTTACATAGGCAAGTGTCAGACTGCCTCCGATGGGTATTGAACCCAAGGATGTTCAAAATTTATCCCAACAAATATTCATAAACTCTGCATTTAATCATTTTCCCAAGAATATTCATGCTGTAAACCTGATGTTACAGTAACATATATGAATATTAATAAACTCATCATCTACAAAATACCATAATAGTTGTATACTTGATGGTAAAATTACTGATAAATATTCGTCAACTCCATCATTCTTGTAAACCAGTGATTAATTAACATCACTTTCCTTGCAATAGTCCCATAAACAGTCTCATGATGTTCTCTGAATTTTCATTCTTGGTAAAATATGAAAAGTTGTGATGTTATTCTTTGAATCTCCATTCTTGGTAAAATATGAAAAGTTCTGATGTCATTCTTTGAATCTCCATTCTTGTCTACACATGGGACAGAGTTGCTGAACTTGTTGAGAATTGAGCCACTTGACGATGCAGTGAATGTGAAAACAGTGAGAACACTGGCCCCACACTAAAATATAAAAAAAATTAAAGATCATATGATACATGTATTTTTATTGACATTTTCAAATGGTGTCTTTAATTTCATTTTGCATTTGTTTTCGTGACATATTGAAGTCCCTCAAATATCTTATTTCAATTAGTACATGTACTGTAGAAAAACTTTTGGGGTGGGGGGAGGTGGATATTTTGGTTTAACGACACCACTAGAGCACATTATTAATCATTGGCTACTGGATGTCAAGCATTTGGTTATTTTGACACGTAGTTAAGTGTGAGCCAGCCTACGTGTTTTGAAACACTTTCATCATCTTGAGAGTCCGACATTCTACTGCTGGATCACTGAGGCTCTGTAGAAAGAAAAATGGTCATTTCAAAATATTGAGACTAAATTCATCCATTGTTTGCTGATCTGAGTGAGGTTTATTCTGCTTTGACAATTTTGCAATAAATTTTGACACCTATGTCTGACACATTCAGCTACGAAATGTTTTCTTTCTGCCATGTACTGTAGCTGTCCTCATTCTATGACTCACCTAGTGGGCAGTCATCTCCTGGAAGCTTACAGTCAGGACAGCATCCGTCAAACGTCATTCTGCAGATTCCACAGTTTTCATCATTAGCAAGCCAACGCCATGTAGCCACAGCGGTCCAGCTAAAACACAGATAAAAAGGTAACAGTGACAACAACAAAAAGGAATGCAAGAAAACAAACATTTCTGTTAACTGTACCAACAGGTTTCATACACTATACAATAACCACTGATAGGGAAGACATACAAATTTATAAAAATAGTTTTATTTAAATCATACTAGATATGGCATTGCCATGATGTTAAAGTCTCATGAGTTTATCAAAGCCAAAGTCCTTACTACAGGGGTAGAAATTAAACAATTATTTTTACTCGCCTCGGGGACTAGTAGACTTAAAAAGTTACTCATCCCCACGAAACATCACTAGTTACTAGTACCCTATTTTAATTTTAAGATTGGCTTGACTCGTAACGCGAATTACAGATGTAACAGGCAGTTCATATTAAGAAGACATAGTGCTGGTACTACTAATTTTTTAAAGAAACTTAAAGGTGGTGTTTAATATAGGTCTGATTGTATTACAGTAATAAATTAATATATGGAATCAACCCCTGTCAGCCTATATTGAGGATATTAAAGAACCAACAGAAAGAAAGAAAAAAAAGACCGTAAGTGCATTTTGGTCAAATAAATGTGTTCAGCAGGTATGATCGGCAAATTATCATTCTGACAGCTACTATCTCAAAATAATACAAATTCGTAATACAAGATTGGAAAAACATATCTACAGGTCAGGGGGACTAGCGTCAGTAAGGATTTACTTGCATCGGGCTAGGGGGTGAGTTTTAATTTCTATTCCTGTACTAACAATTTTATGAGGATGGGGTAATGTGCTTCATGTCTGCTTTATTAAGAGAGGGTAACAGCTGTAGATTTGTTGACCAACTTTAAACGTAATCTTCAATTTATACAAAAAAGTATTTTGTATTATGAACCCCACAATTTACTACACCAAAGCTGAATACTTACCCTGTTATCAACAGATTGCAACCAAAACATGAAAAAGAAAAAAAGGAAAGTTAATGTAACTATGTATATACAAAAATGCACCTGGTTAAATTTGGTTTTCATTCTATAAATTATTTTTAGACCTTCAAGGATGCGACACAGAAAAACAATGTCTTTTAGGGAACCGTCTGTTCCATACCGTACTCATGCACTTTCATACTCTGCCAGTTCATACCTATAAATTACCAGTTTGTACTCTTAGTCCTATAGTTTGTACTTTAACAAATTTAAACTAGAGTACGAACCAGTTTATACCTATAGTTCGAAATTTTAATTGTATGAATTATGATATGCTACAAAATTTGTGTTTGTGGTAATACAGTGATATGATTTATTAAATATTTCATTTTAGCATTTTGTCCTTCAACTCCTTGGCTTATGTCCCTCTCCAACAATTTTCGTGTCATATGTACTGGGTTAGAGCGATAGATATATTGGAGAACATTCGGAATTATTCCAACAACAAAAATTAAACTTCATTTTCTAGATAAATGATAAACAAATCAGGCTACAGACATCAAAAATGCGTGTACTGTGCTTAAAATTTTGGAGTGATTATAGAATCTGTCCACCACTCTCCAAGTGTGTAAAAGAGGGATTTTTTTTGGTAGTGATTCTTAAAAAAAGTGGGGCATGGTTTTTTTGTGGGGGAAAAAAAAGAAACAAAAGAAAAGAATTAATAATTAAATTTAAAAAAATAATTATTTAAAACATAACTGACCCTAACCAAAGTTAACCATACAACTGACCCTTACCCTAAAACTGAACCTAACTCTAAAACTGACACTAACCTAACCCTAAAACTGACCCTAACCTAACCCTAAATCAAACTCTAAAACACTTAACACTACTGAACACATACCAATTCGTAGCATAAGGAAACAGCGGTGCCGTATTAATTATTATGCCCCTACCTAACTGGGCAATGGCAGCGGTGTTATGATTTGGTACCGACTCGTTAATTTATGGTACCGTATATTTGTTTGTTTTGTAATGTGGCGCATTTTATCAATTATCATTTACTATGGAATGGTGAAACACAATAAAATTCAAAATGTTGATTCTTTGAGGATTTCACTTCTAACTTGGTGGCGGACAGATTCTATAACCGTACCATATTAACAATAACAAGAATTTAAATTACGTTACTAGCAGACCATCTGAGACTGCTCTTATAAGTAGGTTAACTACGGTATATCTGTGTCCAATGGAATCGCCGAACATATCGGGTTCTTCACTTCCTAGTTCTATTTGGCCCAGCTGCATAAATATTAGCGTGAGTCTATATATCACCTGGATGACAGGTATACTTAAAAGAAAAAGAAAATCTCGAACTTAATTAAAATGACAATCATAAATGATTGCACAAAAATATATATTAAAAAAAATTAAAAGAATATTCAATCGTTGTAACTTTTATTTGATTTTTGAACATAAACCTTCATTGATGTTTTGTTTGAAGAAGAAAAATAAATTGTTCTCATGTTTTATGCATAATCTGATATTTGCAAATGTCTTATAACAAAAAGATCAACATTATACCTTCTGCACTTTTTAAATAATGTATCCTTTGTTGCTTTACACTCAAAGCAGTAAAATATCGACCGCAGTTCACACATTCCTTAACATCACGTAATTTGTTATATTTGTGCAACCGGGCCGAGCTAGCTGGGGCATTTCAGGCATCTCTGCCAATCACAATGAGCAGAAAATAGGTTGGACGTAATGAGTACGTTACTTCCTGGTTTGTATATATCATGCTATGATGTCAGGCATACGCGTAAGCGTAGATAGTTTTTATGAGTTAAAGAACATTTTTAAAGGAAGAATTCATTTGCGAACTTTTGATATGGGGCAAGTATTAACATGTTTGTTTTGTTTGGTAAGCCAGAGTGAAATAGAAAACAAACATTTTAATGTTACAAAGAAAATTATAAAAGGAATAATTCCAAATTGTTTATAAAAACATTTTATAGGTCTGTTAATATTTGTATTCACTGTAATCATACTCATCATACTTTATTGTTAACCCGTATTATACTCGTATTATACTGTCTAGTGTTAAAATAGTAGTGTTGACTCGTTTGAAAATAAAATAAAATGAAATAAAACAAGTGATAAATAATCATAATGTAAAGTTGTAAACATGGCAATAACGTCAATTTAAAGTAACAAAAAAACTAACATCATATGTTTTTAATAAATTACTGGAGTAAATATAAAATATAGAAAAATTAATGTATCATGCAGGACCATAGCAAGCCTGAAACAATATTGTGAGACAATTGGGACATCCAAGATCGAGGTCTATTCATAACTAAAAGGATGCTTTTATCATATTTATTCTGTTTTATCTGCACCCACCCTACCCCTTAGATTGCTATGGCATTATCATGTGAACCAAAAATATTTCCTCTTCTAAAATTTTAAAACACGAAAATGTTTACGGCAGTGCTTCAAAAAAAAAAGAAGAAAAAAAAAAGTTTTATGTTTTCAGGCATGGCAGAACCAGTGAGGTGTGTGTGTGTGTGAGGGTGTCTCTAGCCTGCCCTCAATAATTCTGCCTCAAGCATAACCTTGTATCCACTTTAAACTCAACGCTTCGTGCCTAAATACGTTAGGCCCCCCCAACTAGAACTGTTAGCCACACCCCACCAATGTTGACTTGCTTCCACCATGCCTGGTTTTGGTATAAAAAATACAGTTTCATCATTATGTACCATCTGTGTGTAGCAGAACAATACCATACCAAGTATTTCACAAATTTATCCTAATAGAAAATTAATCACTTGTTGTGACAATTTACCAATACGCAACTAGGTTCTGACACTGTTAAAAATTTAAAAAGTATATTGAGTAAAAAAAAAAAACACCTCCCACTCTGTATTTTCATTGAAAAAAAAAAAAAAACCCAGACTATTTAATATTTTATTTTTCACTTGGTCTTATTAAAATAATCTGGTATCAGCTAAGATTATTCCAATTAAAATGATGTCATGAGCTTAAAATCCTGTGTTTCATTATTATTATTAAATTATTATTATTATTATTAAATGCGTTATATCATTGTATTGTCAAGAAAATGGACATACTGCTTATTGATCATTGATTGGTTGCAATATGTCCAGTATCAAGAAGTGGTATATCCATTTTCTGGACTAGTCATAGTATTGATTATTATTAGTAAAGATGAGATGAGTTAATTACAGGTAAATTAGAGATGAAACTGTATGGTAATTATTTTGTATACTTATGATTCTTTACAGATATATTTACAAAAGTTTCTTCTTTTTGTCTTTACATTTAATGTTATTCATCTTTGTATAAAATAAAGTTAAACCAAATTTACTAGTAATGAAAATATCATAAAAACACATATTATATTAAATGTATATACATCAGTTGTTATTTGACATATGACTAATTCAAAAAAAGTAAAGTTTGTTTTATTTAATGATGCCTCTAGAGCACATTGATTTTTATCTTATCATCGGCTATTGGACATCAAAGATATGGTCATTCTGACATATTTATTTAGAGGAAACCACTGCTGCCACATAGGCTAATCTTTCCAAAATGCAACAAGGAATCTTTTATATGCACCATCTCACAGACAGGACAACACATACTATGGCCTTTGATGAACCAGTTGTGGTCCACTGGTTGGAATGTGGAAAATATCCCAAACTGCAAATTGGTCTACTGAGAGGGATCGATCAGCCCAGTGATCAGTTCACAGACAGACACGCTATTGTTTGAGGTACACCCGGCTCCTTATGACTGATTCATACAGAATGAATACTTAACCAGGTTTTTCCTGTAAACTTTGACCTGATTTCCAAAATAACACTGAGTAATTGGGAAATTTAGTGATGATTCACAATCATATGAAACTGGGAATTTCCATTGAGACTCGAATTGAACGAAACTCAACCTAAAAAATAAGCTGCAATAATATTAAAACAAAAATTTAATTTGTGAAACTAGTATACATATTTCTTACATTTTAATATATCAATTGGTAACACACATATATGTCCAGTTAAAACATTTGTTTTTTTAATTAAGATTAATAAAGAGTTGTGGGAAAACAAACTGATTAACATAGAGAATCATTCAGATGGTGACAAATTTCAAAAGTGAAAAAAAATAGAGAATCATTTTTTTGAAAATGTTTTTAACTTTAAAAATTGTGTGTGTATGTGTATACATGAATGTATAACTTCTATTTTAAAAATATTTATTGGTTTTTTGTTAAGTAGAAAACATGATCGATAAGGTAGGTTATGAATTAAAATAATTTTATATTGTGTACATTATATGTATGTACAGTGCTCTGCCTGTCGGTTGCCAAAATCACCAATTGCGACAAAAATACAAAAGTGGCAACAAAATAGTCAATGTGGCACAAACATTTTTTATGAGCTTTTTTAATGGTAACATTCTTGTGACATTTTAAAACTCAAATAAACTGAAAGCATGTGAGCAATAACCGAAACTAATGAAAATTTGAATGTGTTATAGTCTGTACTCCAATCACAGGTATTATAAACACTTAATCCTACATCAGACAATAGACCACACTGCATATTGTCATACCATTAGCATTTGATGGTATTATTATTTTTTTTAATTTGCTCTTAAGGTAAAACAAAGAAATCAATAATAATCAGGCTTAACGGTGGCATCTCACTGTCTATATCGATAGTGAGTTAGCATTTTGGTTATATTTTTTTAGGTAAATTTTTGTGAAATATGTACACTTCTTGATGCAATAAATTTAAAACAACATGCAAAATGTTTTTAATTATTATTCATTGCTAGATAA
>JAULBS010149127.1:0-26840 GCA_032355785.1 Symmetromphalus regularis
CACCCGCTCCTAAAACGAATACGGGTCACTTCGTCCACGCTCAATACGTACACGATACAATTTCGTACACGCATGCATTATAAAAGATGGTAAATACAAAACAGACTCCCGATTTTAAAACTTTCTTTGGCATGTATAAAGTCTGGAGACATATATCACAGTGGCGTTGGAACGAAATTTATATTTGGGGGTGGGTGGGGGAGGAGTGTTGCTCACTTTCTGGACATCAGAATTTGCCAGTGAATAATTCAACGATGAATAAAAAACATATTTATGGGAATTATTTGGGGTGGAGTGGGGGAGGGGGGCTATAGCTCCCCGCCTCCAAAGCCCAGGTGTCATGGAAACGCCACACAAATAAATGTTATGACGTAATCAGGCTTTATTAACGTAAGATAAGAAATGTGGCATTTTCTGAACAAGCGCTTGGAATCACTCGCTAGACTGGCGTTTACGCCTAAAACGTTACATAAATGTCATGTCATAGAAGACTATTATAACCAGTCAAACTGTTGCAAGCGCACAACATGGACGGGCTGCTCATTGATTATTGGTTGGAATCCCGTCCAATGTGGGCCATATACCCGCTATAGAGCAAAGCCCTGCAATGTTCTGGCTACAAATGCTTTAGTTACGACCAAAACATTACAAGAAATATCTAGATATACAATAAAATTGCCAACTTACGCATTAATTACATCACTTTTCACAGTAAATCTCGCAGTATCCACTGATTTCGCCTTCAGCCGCCGACAGATTAAAAAACAACATGGCGGTCGAACAAATACGAAACTTTCAGGAGATGGAAAGGGAGGAATTGGAAATGAACAGAGGGATTGTTGGCGGGTTGGAGGAGTGGCAGTGCGTGTTGTAAATAAAAATAGTAATATATTACATTGTGACTGGTTTATTTTATTTTTAATGACTCCACAGAGCGGGTGAACTGAAAGTTTCGTATTTGTGACGTATTTGTTCGACCACCATGTTGTTTTTAATGTGTCAGTGGTGGAAGGCGAAATCAGTGGATACTGTGGGATTTACTGTGAAAAGGGATGTAATAAGTGCGTAAGTTTTATTGTATATCTAAATATTTCTTGGTCGAAAACTGAAGCATTTGTTGCCATAAAATTGCACCAATGCATCGTATGGGTCGCCAGCTGAACTTTATGCAATAACCAATAAGCATTAAGTTCCTGAACTACCTGAACATTACAGTCCGCCTGTGAAGCGGTCCTTCACTTCTCAGTGGACACATTTGCTATTTTCCATTACAACCTGTGGTCCACAACTGGTTCATCAAATGCCGTAGTATGTGCTGTCCTGTCTGTGGGACAGGGCATATAAAAGGCCCCTTGCTGCTTAATGGAAAGAGTAGCCTATGTGGCGGCAGAGATTTACCTTTAAAATAAATGTCAGAATGACCATATGAGTGACGTCCAATAGCCGAAGATAAGATAAAAAAAGTCAATCTCAAAAAGTGTTAGAAGGTCAGCACTACATGGACTTTTTGTTTATTAGCATAAATCCTGAACACATAACATGCAATTCCTGTAAAACTAAATAAAACAAACCCTTAACACATAACATGCAATTCCTGTGAAACAAAATAAAACAAAGTATATTATACAAAATCGGTGACCTTTTGACCTCTGATGACCTAATTAATGACCTGATTTAAATATTATGTATGTCAATGTATTGATGGCACAAATACTAACATTATGTGTATTCATGTCAGTCTATTTTCATTTGAATAAAAGTTGTCTATTTTTGATATCCCTAACCTCAAAAGTATGTATTTTTGACCATACAATACCATAAAGATGGTGAAAAAAAGTGTCTTCCCTAGGTCAAAATTTAGTACCCCCACCCTGAATAGTCTCAGGGGATAATATTCTATAGAAAAATGTATAGAAACCTGCAGCTCGCCGTGACCTGTATACCTCAAAAATGCATTTTGAATCTTAGACTATTATGATTCCCGTTTAAAATAATAGAAAATCCCACTATATACATATTATAAAGTCTGTGCTCCATAAACATACTCTTAATTGCATAACATGTCACTTACACATAAAATATAATGAATGTCATGATAAACATTTAAACCATAGCATATAACAATATATATATATATATATAGTCAAACCTGCCCATGCGGCCACCTGTATTGAGCAGCCATCTGTATTAAACAGCCACCTTTATTTTCTCCCATTTCAGCTAATTTAGTATAATTTAACCTGTATTAAGCAGCCACCTGTTTTAAACAGCCACCTTTATTTTCTCCCATTTCAGCTAATTTACAATAATTTAACATGTATTAAGCAGCCACCTGTTTTAAGAGGCCACGTTTTCTTACTCCCTTGGATGGGTGCTTAAGACAATTTTAACTATATGTGACCTGTCACCATGAAATGAGTCAACTTGAATTTTGGAAGTTTTTAGCTATTGACATTATTAAAATGTTCATGTTCTCTTCAGTTTGATACTTGAATCAAGTTTCTATTGCAATTAGTCTTGAAGTTATGGATGTTTGAAGCTGAAAGGTATGCAGGCAGTCATTTTGAGAAAATCTAGTTTAAAAGTTGTTTTTATCTATATATTCAGCTTTTCCAACACTATTACACATATTGAATGATAGTTTTAGAGCAAAATAAGTGAACTGTAATATAATAAAAGTTTGATGACTTTTGATTTTCAAAAAGAATGAAAACAAACCAGATAGTACCTCGGGGCTTATTTTCGTCTATATCCCTGATAGTGGGGTGCGAGTTAAGACTTATTTCATGGTGATAGGTCACATATATATATATATATATATATATACACACACAGAGAGAGAGTCATTGAAGCAAAATTGAAAAAAAATTATATCACTTTAATAGTTTTGCCAAAGACAGTCATTATTTTACCTCGTATTTAAGGACTCTGATCATTCTGCATGTATAGCGACATTTATAGATGGCAATATCAAGTCATATTATGTAAATGTGTGACCCTGGTCGTTTTGTCATTAACATCTTCATATATATATATATATACACATAAATACACATGTAATAATAAAAATGCCCAGTAATCCTTACAATATAGCTAGCAGCTAAGTTAATGTGCTAAAAAATTTGTTCTGGCAATACACGAGTTATCTCCCTTCATTAAAAGCATACTCCCACGGATCCTTGACCTAATTAATTTTCAAACAAAGAATTTTAAATATCAGGCTGAGTATGGCAAATGAGAAAAACAGCTGATTGTAAACGGAGAGGTACATTTCATGGAAAACCAACAATAATGCACATTTCCTTTCATTGGGAGGTTTTTGGTTTTTAAGATTACAAGCCAAAAATGGGCATTTTTTGCAAGGGATGGAAGAGACCGATCCGGTGGAGGGTTTGGGAGGAGGTGGTGCAAATGTGAATAAATATGTTTAAAGTGCATTTTAATCACCCTACTCTACGTCTACTCAATGACCAATGAAAACTTCAAACTTGATTTTCTCAAAATGGCTGTCACTCCACATTCAGTTTGGAAAAACTCATAACTACCAAACTTTTTTGAGAAGAAACATCATTTAAGTATCAAAGTAAAAAAGCATAATCTGCAGATTTCAGAAATGTAAATAATTATTTCAAAAGTGCAAAAATTCAAGTTAACAACTCCTTTCATAAGAACAGGTCACATATAATAAAAATTATGTAATGGCTGACCAAGGATTTTGGAACAGAAGATTTAACTGAAGAAAGAGAAACTAAATTCATTGTGGCATTCCTCTCATTATTATACGGCCAACTTACATGTACCCTCCAAGCGAAATCTCACAATTCATGTAATTCATTAAAAATATTCACTGAGGAATTTTGAAAAAGAGGTTAGACGTGTACTCCCATGGACACTTAATTTCCAAACAAAGAATTTTAAATAAAAACATTTGTTTTGTCCATAAAAATACTTCATTCAACTACTTACATAACTACCGCATCTCGCTTATTATAAATATAACAATGAATTATGCTCATGGACAAATAAATCATAAACTCGACATGAAATTCCCTATACCATGGTTCAGGTAAAACGTCTTGGTTGATATAAAAGCGAGATCTAGTATCATAAATGCATGTAAGTTTCATTTGTAATTAATATTTAGACCACAAAGACCCTTAAATTCCGTGGGAATATGCCTTTAATACTAGCAATTTTAGACACAAAACAGGAATGTCTAATTTCGAGCCCTCATAAAGATGTTAATTTGGGCCAGAATTGTTTACATTATTCGTTTGATGAACCTGCCGACTCTACATTTTGCTAAACTAAAATAAAATGAAAATTCCCACTCAATTCATTTCCGACGACTGTTCTGAAGGCTAGAAAAGAAAAAAAACCTGCCCCATTGTTTAAATCAGACATGGTACTGACAAAAAAGTGGTTTTCGCGGAACGATGTCCCTCATGATGAGAAGTAGAATAGCTTTTACACGACCATGCATCACATATAGACAATGACTGCACGTGTGGAAGCTACTACACACTTCCTCTGCTTTAGCCTTTGCTGTGTTCAGGACAAAACTGGTACCTACATGTAGACTAGGCTTTGTGCTTCATGTTAAAACGAGTGACAATATATGCTAGCCTGTCCTGAATGCAGTGATGATGCAATGGCACTACACGCATTCACGATTAGAGAACAGAAAAAACAAGCTTTTGTTTTTCTTCTGTTTTTCTTTTATTTTTTGTTTTCTATTCTTATTATTATATTTTAAATTTTATTTATTGCTTTTTGTGGAATTCCATGATTTTGGAGAGAAGTACCATGCCTGTTAAACAAAAATATTAAATTTACACTTTGAAGTATGCAGGCATGTGACCAGTTAAATAAATAAAACTGGTGTAGCAGTTAATTTCTAGGAAATACCTCCCCCCCCCCCCCCCCAAAATCACACATACCCTAATCCTAATATTAACTCTAACATTAACCCTAACCCATATATGGGCATGGGGGTTTGCAATTTCCTAGGAAATCCCATGTGGGGGTTTGTGAGTTATAGGTTGTGTGATTTTCTGCTACGCTGGTCAAATTAATTTTATACCAAATTTTATTTTCCGCTGCCAAGACATTCTGTAACTTTTCTTTCTTCCACCTACCCAATTTTTAAGAGGTCTATGTTTGAGAAACAAAAAAATTAAAAAAACCTTTGGCCTTGTCAAAGTCTATTAAAGAATGATTTGATTCTTGTAACACCCACTAAGATCTTTGTGTGGCAGAACGATGGAGTTCAGAACTATAACTTCTGAAGGTACCTGAACATTGGAACCTGAAAAACAGAAATAACAAAATATTTTCTTACTATTTGGACAGTACTTTATCATTTTTTTCTTCTTCACGTATCTGTGTATAGTATACATGTATGTGTGCATGTGTGTGTGTATAGTGTATTGTGTGTGTGTGCATGTGTGTGTATAGTGTGTGTGTGTTGTGTGTGTATATATGTATATTTGTGAGTGTGCACATTGTGTGTGCATGCATATGGGCAAGATCAAGCAAAATGGTACATTTTGAAAAATACCTGAGTGGTATGGTTAGAAAGCTATTAATGTCGAGTTTCAAGAACTATTTACATTTTAAAGATAAACCAAATCATTAAAAAGTTATACTAATTTTAGCATATCCTATTTTATTGTTCAATAACAGTAACTTTGTATTAAAAAAAGACTTTTTTTTAACAAGCATGTTACAGTCAACTAATGTCTACAGTATAAATATAACAACTTTAAATAGCACAGTACACCTTTCTTTACAATTGTTACTTGATTTTTCTCTCTTAAGTATTATAAATAATTAGTGGTAACAAGTTAAAAATACTTATTTGATACTACCAACAATAAACACATCAAATACATGTATATATATGTGTTACTTAAAAGGACTAAAAGCATTTGATTAGAATGTATGGGTTAGACAATTCATACTTCGATTAAAATATATGCGATCTGGATCATGCTACGCTTTTGAAACAGCGTGGACTGGACGCTTGAGAACAGTTTAGGTAAAAAAAAAAAATCCTTTGACACAGTACTTTGCTAATCTTTTAATTCTATTGTGATTTCATATTATCTGAATTTTTTACGCGAATCCATTTGGATTCTAACGTTTAACGCCCATGCGATGTCTGACATGAATCGGATTCGGTGATTCGCACGAAAGTTTAGCCCTGCATGCTTACACAAATACTCACCAATAACAGTTATAGATGGATTTAGTTTGCCTTCTAAGGTGAACATGGCAGGGACTTCTACTTTGGCAAATGGTTTGTTAGGATTGGGATCATTAGGTGTTCCTTCAACTCGGGACCATCGTCCAATCGTGCTGTGCCATCCCACGATAGTATGAAGAATACAACTGTGATCCTGTGACATACCAAACAGATAGTAGTTAAAGTTAGGTCTCACTACACAGTTTCATCCCACGATAGTATGAAGAATACAACTGTGATCCTGTGACATACCAAACAGATAGTAGTTAAAGTTAGGTCTCTCTACACAGTTTCATTCCATGATAGTATGAAGAATACAACTGCGAACATGTGACATACCAAACAGATAGTAGTTAATAATAGGTCTCACTACAGTTTCATTCCAGGTCAGAGGCCATTCATCTTGCTTTGATATTACGTCTTTGTATTAGCCTCAGAGTACGAGGGGTGTTCCAAATGATTTGAGCCTGACCCAGTTCCCGAAAGGATAGCTAATTTTTGTTTTGCTTGGTAATGTTCCTCAATGGAACAGACTCCCTCAAATGGCCATTGGGAGACTCAAATGCAGTATGCGTCATCGACTGAATGAATGTCTGACACATTGTACTGGTATCACCTACCACTTATTTTTAAAAATAACAACTTTCAAATTTCGCTTCTGACCCAGTCGTCCTTTAAGATCTTTGGCAGTCATAAAACCTACTGTAATACTGAACTACCAGTTGTAATGTTTGCCCAATTAATTTGCTATTATCATATAACCATTTCCCAAAGGTAATATACCTCACAATTTTGGCAACTGTAAATTCTTATTGAATACCCCGACTTTTTTTGAATAGAAATGAAAAAAGAAATGATTAATGTGAACTACATGTACCTGTAATGTTGCTCCTTCCAAAATTAGTGATTCTCTCACACGCACACCGTTACCTACGGTTACATGTCGACCAATCGTAACATTTGGTCCAAGCTGAAAAAAATTAAAATAAAATAGAAAGAAATGGAGACATTTTACTACAAAACAAATATAAATTATTTTTATTTATTATTATAATTATAATAATTATAATTATTATTATTATAAATAATATTAATAATTATTATTAACATATAACATTATTATAATAATAACAAATATCATTATTATAATAATAATTATTAACATATATAAGCCTCGCTTATAATAAAATATACTCCTCAAAAGAAGTTAAGAGTCAAAAATATTTTTGCACATAAATATAAGGTAACGAGCTAAAATGGTGACAACAAAATAATTCTTTGATGGCTCATGAACAGAAAACACAAAACTTTTGATTAGACACTAGTTTATAACACTGATTAAAAAATGTCATGCACCCTCTGTCCCCACCCACCCCACCAATATGATGTTCACACAAGTAACAATAAAAAGAAAAGTTTATTTTATTTAACGATGCTAGAGCACATTGATTTCTATCTTATCATCGGCTATTGGATGTCATACATATGGTCATTCTGATATATGCATTTAGAGGAAACACGCTGCCACCACATAGGCTTCTCTTTCCAATAAGCATCAAGGGGTCTTTTACATGCACTGTCCCACAGATAGGACAGAACATACTACAGCCTTTGATGAACCAGTTGTGGACCACTGGTTGGAACATAAAATAGGTCAAACTGCAAATGGATCCACTGAGAAGGATCGATCCCACGACCGACCAGTTCACAGGAAGACTTGCTACCATTTGATCTACATCCCGCTCCCACAGATATGTTTTTTTAGTGTTTTTTTAAAGACACCACTACAGCAAATTGATTTATTAATCATCAGCTATTGGATGTCAAACATTTGTTCAGCCACTGGTTAGATAGTGTTAGGGGTTGAACTTCGGTGTTTGGGGGACACAGTGATTATTGCCTTGGATTCCAAGGAATCAAAGGACACTAAGGCAGTTTTGGGGGCACATCAGGGGCGCAATGGCAAATGTGAGTGGGAAAAAGGGTACAGCAATATCTGCCTTTGTCAGAAGTGAAATTAAGAGGGCAATGTGGCAAAGATACAGGGCACCATGGCAAGTGCCTCAATGGGATAGGCTGTTGTAAAACAAAATTCTTTAATCCTTTGTTTTTGGTTTAATTTATGGTATAACAATGTTTCAGTACTGTTCCTCCCATGGCCTTCCAAATCACCAGATCCAATTGAACATGTTTCAGATGAGACTTACCACAGCAGTTGACTGGACAGATGCAGTTGGGTGAATGAACACATCTCCAATTATCTTTGGCTTCCCTTCTCCATTGGATGCCAGTCGATCGGGATGTGTGCTTGCATAGATAGCCAAGTAGTGGCGATTTGCGTAGACAGCTGCTCTGTAATGAATAATTAAACATCGACATCGTTACCCTCACGTGAGAAACATCAGCCTGCACAAATTGCACGAACGATCGTTTCGTTTGTGCATCAGTTATGCAAATTTATTTAATGACACCTCTAGAGCACATACAATTTTATCTTATCATCGGCTAATGAATGTCAATCATATGGTCATTCTTACATATTTATTTATAGGAAACCCGCTGCCACCACATAGGCTACTCCTTCCTATAAGCAGCAAGTGGTTTTTTATATGCACTGTCCCACAGACAGGACAGCACATATTACAGCCTTTGATTAACCAACAGTGGACCACTGCATGGAAAGGAAAATAGCCCAAACTGCATCTGGGTCCACTGAGAAGGATTGATCCTATGACCGATCCCTTCACAGGCAGACACGCTACTGTTTGAGCAACATCCTGCTCCAGAACAAGTACTGTAAAAATTTGTAAAATAACATGTGGAAAGGAATAGTTTTTTTTAAATTTCAGTTTAATAGCATTAATATTAAATGTAAACCTTTAGCAATTTTACAGTAAAGTTATAACATCACTCAACTCCCATTTCTTCTTAATTCAAAGTTAGCATAAATTCTTGTTTCCTTTAGAAAGACAGATCCAAATTTAAATGATTTAAATGTCTGTGAAATTTGAATACTGTAAAATACTGGTACTTTATTTTCATATGGAATTTATTGTCATGTCTGAATAAAATTCACAAAATTAATTTCTATGCAAAAATTGTTTTGTAACCACCTGAATACTAACAGAACCAGGAATCATAAAAATTCTCATGAATCGCTACATTTTTTTTTGTGTTGAAAACAAATGAAGAGTTTCATTGTAAAATCCGATATCTCCATTTTTGACATTTTGAGAAAAACAGCACAAATTTGATGCGTGCAGAAATGTGACGTTTGTGTGTGACGCCTATCATGTACATTGTATTAGAACAAAAGCAAATTTTCTACTAAACTCGTACATGGCAGATGTCGCATTCTGCAAAAAATTACAAAGTGAACTTGAGATCCAATGCAAGTCTTTCTGGTGGAGATTTTCAATTTTTTTTTTTTAATTTGGCATTTGTTGCATCTTGTGAAGAAACTCTTCAAATTTTTATTCCCTCGTAATTGATACATTTTGTTTTGGTGAAAACATAATTTTTTTATTCTCACATAAATACAGTATTTTACTGCAATTTATATTTTATTCTACTAAAGTACAATGTATACTTTTAATCAATCATTTACAATACATGCATTTATTTATTTACATACATTTATTTAAATGCACAATTAAAAAATACCCAGTTTTAATAATGCCATTTTTAGATGGGGCATCATTAAAACTGGGAGGGAAAAACAAACACAGACAAGATAACTACACCACAAATTCAAGTCATACACATACATGTCTGCACAACTGAACAAATATCACAAACCCGCATGTGCACTGTACTTATTAGGCCAAATTAAAAAATACCCTTGGTTCAGGTCACCCGACCGACCATATTTTCCACAGCACATAAAATGCAACTACAGACAATTTTATAAAGGTGAGAAATTTTTTTTATATACTACTGACTCCGATTGTACTCCATCAAAATCGCCGACCCCATACTGACAGTTCTTTTCAAATGATAAATCTGTACTGTTGGAAGTGCTGTCATTTGTATCGACAGTAAAAGACGAAGGATTTTAGTGTAGTCTCAATTTTGCATCAACATCTGACATCAAGTGGACTTTTACCCAAATTTGCCCAGTCAGTGTCCCAGGAACAATATAAAAATTAACCTTCAGAAAAAAAAAAAAATGTTTTTTATTTTTATGCCCACATAGATGTACCTTAATTTTCATCATCCATGTGACATGAACCAAGGGTATTATTTTGTTTGGCCTTACACCAGTGGGATGTGTTTCTGTAAATTCACATGTGGTTTTGAGAGTTCGCGACCTCTATTCATCCAAATGAAAGCCCCACTGCCTGTCTATTAGAATATTTATTTATTTGGTTTTGTTTGTTTGTTTGTTTAATGACAACCAGGGGCTGGATTTATACCTGGGGGCCTGGGGGCACTTCAGGTTCGGAGGCCCCTAACAAAGAAACTAAATTTACATGACAAATAAAATAATGAACTAAAATGAATGAATAGAACTAATTTTATAATTATAACATTTTTTTTTCATAAAGGAAGTCCTTAGTCTGGGGGGCCCCCTCTGTCAGGGGGCCGGGCAACTGACCCCTTATAAATCCAGCCCTGACGACACCACCAGAGCACACTGATTTATTAATCATCGGCTATTGGATGTGAAACATTTGGAAATTTTGACACGTAGTCAAGAGTGAGCCAGCCTCTCACTGGGTTTGAACCACTGTCATCAGCTTGAGTGTCCGACATTCTACCATTAGATGACAGAGACTCACTAACCTATTAGAATCATTACACTACAAAAATGTGACAACTTAATCATTCACTGTTTAAGCTGGTGTATGTTTTGATTCACAAGTAAAGTTTGTTTTGTTTGACGACGCCTCTAGAGCATGCTATTTTTTATCTCATCATCAGCTATTGGATGTCAATCATATGGTCATTCTGACATATTTATTTAGAGGAAACCCGTTGCTACCACATAGACTACTTTTTCTGATAAGCAGTAAGGGGTATGTGCAATGTCCCACAGACAGGACAGTACATATCCTTTCATGAACCAGTTGTGTCCCACTGGTCAGAATGGAAAATAGCACAAACTGCAAATGGATCCACTGAGAAGGATCGATCCAATGACCGACCACTTCACAGGTGGAAACGCCACTGTTTAAGCTACACCCTGCTCCTTCTTTTGGTTCACAAAATCAAAACAATATTACATATTGTAACAAATACAAATGTAGCATACTACACTAATTCTTGTAATATACTTTTTATATTAGGAGTTGGATGTAGTTCAAGAGATAGTATCTACATGTACCTGATGTGTGAAGGCTCATTGGATTAATTCCATTTGAGTTATTTCTCATTCCAGCCATTGGTCCATAATTGATGTAACAAAGGCTGTGGTACATGTATGTGCTGTCATATATGTGGGAAAGCACACATAAGATTCCTTTCCTCTAATCAGAAAGAGTAGCCTATGTGGTGGTTGCATTAATCTGATGTGTGAGAGGTTGTAAGATCAATTCCCATCAGCAAACCAATTTGAGTTATTTCTCATTCCAGCAAATTGTCCACAACTAGTATAACTAGGGCTGTGGTATGTGCTGACATGTACATGTATGTGGAGAATAAGAAAGAGTAGATTATGTGGTGGTAGCATCTACCTTATGTGTGAGAGGTTGTAAGATCAATTCCCATCAGCAGACCAATTTGAGTTATTTCTCATTTCAGCAACTGTATAAAAAAAGGCTGTGTCATCAGATCTGTGGACCATTTCAAAACCCGTTGGAGTTTGATTCTCACTGACTATACATGTATGTCAGAATAACCAAATATTTCACATCCAATAGCCGCTGATTAATAAATCAGTGTGCTCCAGAGGCATCATTAATCAAAACAAAACACATCTGTGGGATAGCACATATAAAAAAGATTACTTTCTACTAATTGGAAAGAAGAACTAAAAGGTGGTAGCAGGTTTCCTCCAAAGACTATGAGTCACAAACAATCTATTTTGACACCTAATAGAACAGACAAACACAGACATGCATACATGTAATTTAATCAATAAACACATACAATGTACCTGCAATCAGAATTATTAAAATACTGAATACTTAAGACAAGGCTCTTGATGACTTGGGAGCTCAATTCAAATATGTGTGAAATCACAAATTTAAAGCACAGTGGCAAGGAGCTGAGTCATAGTGATGCATGCAAATGTCTTATTTAGAGCCTTATTTAAAAAAAAAAAAATATAATTATAAAGGAAGAAAAAAGGACATTTGATTTCGGATCAAGTTGAAACATATTTGTATGGAAAATGAGCAGTAAAAAAGTAAAGTTTGTATTATTTAATGACATCTCTAGAGCACATTGAGTTTTATCTTATCGGCTACAGGATTTTCCGTTCCAACCAGTGGTCCACAACTGGTTTATCAAAGGCTGTGGTATGTGCTGTCCTGTCTGTTGGATGGTGCATATAAAAGATCCCATGCTGCTTATCGGAAGGAGTAGCCTATGTGGCAGCAGCGGGTTTCCTCTAAAGACATATGTCAGAATGACCATATGTATGACGTCCAATAGCCGATGATAAGATAAAAATCAATGTGCTCTAGAGACGTCGTTAAATAAAACAAAACCTTTAACATCAATCACAACACTGATTCAATGTTAATGTGCAGGTGCAAGTGGTACATCTTTTGTCCGATAGAGGCACTGTGGTCAGGATGAAGTTCATCGGTGATTGTGCAATCACTATAATAGGAGGGGAAACATTTTAATATTTTATTTGTAATTTTTGGAAAAATAAAACAATATTTGGAGGTCGGGGACATTTCTCAGGTCATTTTGGGCAGAGATGCAAAACAAGTTTTTTTTTTAATTTGGCCTTATTATCATCACTGACAGAGTTTTAATACTTTATTTGTAGTTTTTTGAAAAATAATACAATATTTGGAGGTCGGGGATATTTTTCAGGTCAATTGGGCAGACGCAAAACAAGTATTTTTTTATTTGGCCTTATTATCATCACTGACAGAGTTTTAATACTTTATTTGTAGTTTTTTGAAAAATAAAACAATATTTGGAGGTCGGGGACATTTCTCAGGTCAATTGGGCAGAGACGCAAAACAAGTATTTTTTTTATTTGGCCTTAATATCATCACTGACAAGAGTTTTAATACTTTATTTGTAGTTTCTTTTTAAAATAGAAAAATATTTGGAGGTCCGGACATTTCTCAGGTCAATTGGGCAGAGACGCAAAACAAGTATTTTTTTTATCTGGCCTTATTATCATCACTGACAGTGCATCATATTTTGGTGGATTGTCCTCAACTTCACCCTGTTAGAAATAGTGTATGTGTTAATGAGGGTGTTGTGGAATCATTTAAATTCCACCACAAATCATTAGTATTTTTTTGTTTTTAACTAATTTTTATAATTAATTTGTTTTTCATCAATAATACAAGTTGAATTTGTTTTTCATATAATCTTCGTTATTTTGTTTACTATCATATACAGCAGAGTTTCACACCACTCAGGAATTCTGCGTATTTGACGGAATAGTTCGCTAAAATACTCCTAAATAGAATATATGCGTGTCATGGTTGACTTTAAAAAAAATTAATACACAAAAACTGATTATTCATGAGAAGGAAAAACAATGGATATACATGTAAAGGTATTATCGATAATGCATGTAATTTAAACAAGACAAGTTATTAAGTTATGTGACTGAAATAATATGTCATAGGTGACTCCAATGTTTTTGAATGCTTGACTCCCAAAATAAAATCCTCGAGTCATGATGACTCCCATTTTCCAAATGCTAGGTGGAACCCTGATACAGTGGTGGCAAAATACCATTTCCCAACTCCCATGTACAGTAATATTTCAAGGTCAGGCAACAAATATACCGTATATCTTTGCCTATAAGTCGAATTTTGTACACCAAAATTTTCTGTGAATAGCAGGGGTGTCGACTTATAAAAGTTAAAAAAAATATAATAATAAAAATATATATATCATTTTCGTATTGTGATAATTGACGTTTAGCAAGCCTAACAAAGGTTTGTTTCGTTTGATTTAAAATCGTAATAATGGAATAAGGTAACTTAACACTCACAGTGGTACTACTACCATTTCCGTATTTGACCGGGAGTGAGCCCATGCCCGCGAATAAGCCCACCCCTATTTTAAGACATTTAAAGAACTTTTTCACAGAAATTAGGTCGACTTATAAACGGGTCAAAGAAAAAATCACCAATTTTATAACCTGAGAAAGGGGGGATAGATTTATAGGCAGGGGCGACTTGCAGGTGAAGATATACAAAATGTACAGTAAGTAACATAACTTGCCCTTTTGTTTTGCTTTTACACAGTTACATTACATTAGAAAAATATGTTATGGTTCACTTGTATTTATGTCTTTAAATTGTTTTAACTAATACACGTAACTCCTACTCAACAAAATAACGAACGATCAATAGCGTTAAAATTAGTACTGGTATGCAACCATCAGTAGTGTTAGAGTTCTTGCCCTTATGAAGAGTTATTTTTGTCATTGACATGAAACAAAACCAGCGGCTAAAACAAACAAATAAAGACAGTAAATCAGAAATATTTCTTTAATTATTTTATTGCACTTAAAAATTCAACATGCATCACATAAACATTTGGGCAAATATTGTACAGTTCAGGGCTTGTAAGTTTCTTTATTTCGCTTGCCCAAGAGAAAGTACAGGCACTAATCTAGGATAGAAAAAGTGGGAGAAGTCACTTCTCCCTTCCCATCTGAAATGGGAGAAGTTTGATAAAAATGGGAGAAGTGAACCCACCAAAAACAAATTTTTTGTTTGTCATATAGGACTATGACCATTTTTTCAGGACAAATTAAAAAAATTTATACTTAAATATAAAAATAAAAAAAATAACTTAAACTTTCTTTAATACTAATTTTATTTTAGATTTGTTTATTTTTTTGTTTGTTTAAATTATTTGGTAGCGAAACCTATGAGCCCTATCATCTGTCTCTATTTTTAATGGTCTACCCATTTTGTGCACAGAATGAGGTTCTTGTTGCGTTTTCCACAATCACCAGACAATTATTTTTAATTAAGATTTAATAATGAAATAAATAGAATCAACAACCAAATAATTTTAATAGATATGTCATTGAAAATATCTACTACTAACAACAAGACCCCGAAATGAACTGAGACTGTAGTTGCCAGAATCACAACATAATTATTTCTCACAAAAGCATCAGATTTCCAAAAGAATAACCATGTAGCAATCAACGGTTCACAATCAACCAATCAAAACCACTGTCTTAGAAACTATTGAAAATTTATTAGACCACATTTCCGTATTTTAGCGAAGCTAAATTAAAAACGTGCATGCAGACCAACTGCTTTGAACACTAGCACTAAATCAACAGGCGACACGTTTTTAAGTGTATCTCTGGCAAAGTAACTGGAATTCTTCTTCGTATTACGTAACCAAACAAAGCTCGATACGGTCTGTTCCGGGTTACCGGAAATAGCCGGTCATTGAAAGGTGACAATAAACATGCGTCATTTGAGATTTGTTACTTGTTTGTGCGTAAAGATTAGTTAGTGATGTTTTGGTTGGCACTACAAATCGGTGTCACTGTCGGATGTTGGTTATTGGAATTTGTTTTTCACTTTGAGCAAAATATTACGGCGACTGACTTCTCGCTACTGCTAACAAGTTGGCGACTTCAGTGAACTTTGGGTGAAGATAAGCCCCATTTCACCAGCTAAATTAGTGCCTGCATCATACTAGGCTCTAGTAACAATTTGACCCAAATATTTTATTTTTATTTTGGATCTTCCGACATGCATTTTTCCAAAAATGGAATTTAAAAAAGTTAGCTCTAACTCATGCAGCTAACATTTGGAAATGGAACTAGTTTATGAATTGTTGCAAGACGAGAAAAGGACACATTAGTTTTTATTTTTATTTCATCTAGTGACTTGCATATCTAGCTTCCAAAATTTGAAATCAGAATGTTCTTTTTTAATATGGTCTTATGCTAGCCACATTCCTTAGCTCCTTTCAACATTTCATGACCTTAAGTGGCAGGTCCACACAGTCTGTATCTATAAATGAAAGCATGCCTAACTATATAAATACACAAGAGACGGCAATTTCTTGGGAGCATGCACCCCAAAAGCCTCGCCCTCTGGATCAGTCACTTTCTACTTGATAATGCTCAGTTCTCAGCTATAAATGAGTCTGTATATGAATGCGTTGCTGTACCAAGGCATATTGTTTTCTTCACACACTTTCCTCAGTGGACTACGAAATGGGTTGACGATTGGTTCTGTAGTGGAGCCGTTTTGGGAGAGCTCCAGGGCAAGCTTTGCACACTCACAGCTAAACTGGCAGTAGTCTGTGAAATACACTGGCGTTTTTTCTTCCTGCAAAACAAAATTATTACAGCTGTATCAAACTTTCACAAACATTATGTACATAAATAATACACACCCTGAGATTACGAATATCAAACTCTTACTGACAAGCATCTTGTCATGATGATTATGACTAATAGAAATACAGATTTACGTCAGGAACGGTTGTATTTGTCCCAAAAGTAATCACTGACGTACTGGAGGGATCAGACAAAAAGGTTGAGGCTGTCAAGCAGGTATGTGGATGATTCACATGCACATGATGATTACGACTAGCAGAAATGGATACAGATTAACATCAGGAATGGCTGTATTTGTCCCACGTGGTAATCACTGACGTACTGGAGGGATCAGACAAAGGGTTGAGGCTGTCAAGCTGGTATGTGGTTGATTCACATGCACATGATGATTACGACTACCGGAAATCCAGATTTACATTGGGAATGGTTGTATTTGTGCCACATGGTAATCATTGACGTACTGGAGAGATCAGACATAAGGTTGAGGCTGTCAAGCAGGTATGTGGTTGATTCACATGCACATGATGATTTGTGCTATTAGTGTCATTTTTGGATGTTGTTTCGCACAGAACAGGCTAAAAACAATTTGAGTTGGCAGTAACTGTTTTTATAATCACTAAAAAAAATTCAACATTCAGCAATTTTAGAACTTGAAAAAACAATAATATAAAATAAATGTTATGGAAATAATGAATAAAAAGATTAGATCATCTCCATGTTCTAGGTAGGGTCAGATTCTTAGTCACCTAATATTTCAGTTTTAGTACATTTCATTTCCTAGTACTACTTATAATTAAAACAATGTACTGTTATCACTCAGACTCTCTGTAATAATACCTTCAGTTTTTTCACCGTCTCTGACCAAGTTATATAAGCTGCAAGCCCGGCATTCAAACCTGCAAATCAATCATTACAAAATTAAACTAACAATACTACCAAACATCTTGCATGTCAAAAAGCCAAAACATCGAATAAACCAGCATAAAATATTAGCCAATTGAATTGTTTCATTTTAGGGACGGGGTTATAATGTTTAAGCAGTAGTGGATCTGAAGGGGGTTCCAGGAGGTCTGGACCCTGCCCTTTTCTAATTTTTTTACCTTCATCTGCACCTGTTATGGAGGGTGGTCTTACATTTCTTCATAACAAAATTATGTTTAAAAAAGAGAAAGAACACTTCACTAAACAAAATCAGTTTCTATGCTATTTTTCAGTTTCATAGTTTTGTTTCTTCAAAATAACACGCTATTGATAAAGCAAAATAACAAAAGTCTTTTTCTATTTTATCTTCTTTTTTTTATCTATTTTTATTTTTAGGTTTTTTTATTGTTAAGGTTTTGATGCACACTGTTGTAAGACCTTATCGATTGTGCTAGCATGATGTTTGGCATAATTTGGTAAAACGAGCAAATGTTTGCACTTTTTATAGAAGTAGCACTGCTAGCATAATTGGCATATTTTTAGTTCTTTTGAAGGGAACATTACCAGAGTCATGACTTGCTTGGTCTCTAAGATTGATTATTTTCAAGTTCTATCCATGGTTCAGTCTATTTTCATTCATCTGGGTAAGGGAGAAGAAGGTTACCACAATATTGCATACTGAATGAAGTGCAGTAGTTAGTTGTGTTTTATCAGAGCAAGTGTGTAACTCAAAATAAAGAAGATATCATTCTTTATTAACAATAAATATATAATTTTGGACTTATTTTGTGAGATTTTTAAAAGCATACTTTAAGAAAAAGTTGCATATTTTCAAAAATGAGCATCATTTTGAGCATTTTAAGCTACTTTTACTAGCACAATCGATAAGGACCTACACTGTTGCATAGTCTTACACCTCTCAAAAGTTTAACAATGGATTTCTTTCTTGAAACACCACTGAAACCAAAAGGTCCTTGTATTTGGAGTTTGGGGGCATCTGGTGAAAGAATACAAACAATTTTGTTTCTTTGGCTTCAAGATATTCTCCTAATCTCTCATCTGACCTCACTTTCATAATGGTTACATAGCGATCACACGACATGAAATAATTCTGCATTTCTTTCAGTGTGTGACAGTTCTGACACCAGCAGAGCAGTTAGGCACAAAAATGTAGAACAATGGACATACGGATGAACAGACAGACAAACAAATTTGTTTTTTTAGCTTATTTCCTTTTAACTTAAACAATACTTTTTTAATTTATTTATTTTGTTTACAACTAATGACAAAAATTCACCTAATTGTTTTTTATAGCCAAGTCAAAACAAAAGAAGTTAATTTATCCAAGACTTTTAAGGTCCTGTAAAATACTTTAATCAATTTCAAAAATGTATACAAACCCTGTTATATATTTTGTATCGATAATAATAATACCAATAACAATAAGTTTATTACAGTAACTGTAACTCACACTAAAAATGACACAATGAAAGCAAAAGGCAAAGAATACTATTGTTTGATCATTGTTTAGAGGTTGGCTGAATGAAACAGGTGGATAACACAGGGGTTAGTTACCTACTTTACCAGACTCAAGTATCTGGTACCATTCCCAATCATTTTATATCTTTTAAGTTTTATTATATAATAACATAAATTCACATATTAATTTAGTTAAAATTCATATACTATTAAATAAATATTTTATTATTCAAACATGGCTTTACTATTTTGGTGTGAAACTGAAAATTCTCAATTTTTTTTTTTATGATTCTAAACTTCACAAACCTGGAGTCACAAGCATCAAGTCAAATTTGAGAAATAAAATTCAGTAATTAAAAACTCACCAACTACAAGGTCTGGCTTGTCAAGTTTCAGATTGTGGTACAAGCCTTTGTAACAAGTGATTGATACATTCTCCAGTTGTTTGTGTTTCTTGTCAACTTTCTTTACTATTTCATTCCCCACCATGTCAATTTGGAACTGAATTGATGGTAGCAGTCTTCCAAATTCCTACAGATAAATATCACAGCATGTTAAATTCATTTTAAATCTTAACTTTTGAAGTCATTAGTTTGTTACCGTGGTGATAAAGACATGACAAATGTTAAAAGCTATGACATTTCTTAAATTTAACCAACAAAGGTGAATTAAGACTGCAGATAAGTGAAATAAAGTCCAATGTTTCTTAGGGACAAATTAAAATGCTCTTGGACCTGAAGCTTATATTCTTCAGAGAAAACCTGTTACTGTCGCACAGGCTACTCTTTCCAATTATCAGCAAGGGATCTTTTTTATGTCTTTCACGACAGGATACACATACCTCAAACTTTTTACATCAGTCATGGACCACTGGTTGGAACCTATGAGATGGAAAGACAAATTAACCAGTTAGTGACATAAGATATTGGATTTATTTTGCTCAGGTTATATAATTGTACTAAACATGTAATACCTGGAACGCTGCAAACATTTCCACCTCTTTCTCAACTCCCGCTAGATTAATGATAAATTTCCCTCCAGTCTGCAAACATCCTGGAACTGAAAGAAAAACATTTAAAACAAAATATAACAGAGATATCTTTTCTGTCAAATTACTACAAAGTATTAGAATGTAAGAAATTTTATCATGCAATCACAGTTTCTGGTGAGGTAATACGATGACAGTTTATAGCAAAGTCATAAGCTGTAATGTGACATTGACCAGAAAATGTTAATAGTTGGATATATGATTACACAATTATTTGTTGTATTTTCGAGTTTATAAATAGCTTGCATTAAATTTATCTGTTTTAATCTAATAAATGGAACATTTGTATTTAAAAGTAAATACAGTCAAATCGCGTTGCCTCGGCATCGGATTGGTCAACAACAAGGCTACGCTCAAACCAAACCCGAAGTCCCGATGTTTTTTGGTCCAGTAAACCATTAAATTAGCTATGGATAGATTGAATAACTCTAGCGTCAAATACAAGCCTTCACTCGAACTAAATTTTTGGTCCAGTCTGATATAAATCAGTGTAATTTTCTATATTTCCCTCGAATCACTCATCCATGAAATATCAATGCTAAATAATGGAGTGTTTGCTTTGTCCTGCTTAGGACCGATTTCTCGTCGACAGTTCAGCCTCGATTCTAAGTTTAAACTGTGTCCACACGCGTTAAAAGAATGGGTTGAACTGTAGATCATGGCTGAACTGTCAATGAGAAACTGGGCCTACGACAGGTAGGCCTACAAAATCTGTTGAACAAGATCAGCAAGTTTGCAGCGCTTGTGCAGTCGATTAATACAAGCTCAGGATTATTTGTTTGAGCGGAATGGGAATTACAATGGTAACAATATTCACTACGTTGTTTGTTTTGCGATTATCGGTAATTATCTTTGAAATTCGGTAACTGTTAAATGACTGAACTTTTATCATGATTCCAATCAAATAATTAGTATAGCCATGGGTCTCTGCATAACGTTTCTTTGATCCGAGGAAAACCGTTAGTATCATTGAGAATTAATTAACTCTTACAGTAATTTGTGATGCATCTGACGTCTCACAATGATACCGATTTGTGATGCCAATAAAAAAATAAAAAAAAGTAAACAACTGACTAGCCTTTATACACAAAGAAATAACAAATCTCGCATGACACACGTTTATTGTACCTTGTCAATGACCAGCTATTTCTGGTAACGCGGAATACACTGTGTCAAACTTTGCTCGGTTACGTAATATCATTAAAAATGTCAGTTATTTGCTAGAGCTGCACTTAAAAAAGCCGTTATCGACTGGCCTGCGTGCTCACTTTTAATTTAGCTTGGCTAAAGTACGGACACCGCAGTGTAGTATACTAATTAATTTTCAATAGTTTCTAAGACAGTGATTATGATTGACTGATTGGTACTCTATTGGCTTCACTTCTATTTTAAACAAACTTTTTTTTTCTTTTTATTATTTTTTAATACAGAACAATTGCTAAAACATATATTTCTTTTCCGGCTGTAATAATTTCAGAATTTATAAACTCTTTGTATTACATATTTTCAAACATTTTATATTAAACGTATTTTCGTTTTTCTTTACGATTGTAATATCGTTTTTATTTTCAATTCCCTGTTACAATCTCATAATAATATATAAACATAATAATATTATGTTCATTAATCAATTTACGTGAATCCAGATAACGTATTTGCTTATTTATTGTATTGCATGTTTGATCATTTCCAATGTCTCAGTCAACGATGTTGACCGAATGCTTTGGTCGAACTCCCCGTTGGGTCGAATAATTTTTGGGGTCCCGGGGTGTTCGAGCCAACAAGATATATATATATATACACACACACACACGTGTGTGTGTGTCCATCCTAGTAGCACTATAAAAACAGTGTTGTAATCAAGATGTGTTTTCGACAGTTAGACCTACATGTATGTGACTTGTCAGGTTGAGTTGCTAAATTAAAAAAAATGTCTTTTATCGCCTTTATGTGTCAACAACAAAACAACCCACAAAAATCAAGTTTAAATAGTGTTTAATTTTTTTTATTCCTATAACCAAAAACCAAAATT
Organism: Symmetromphalus regularis; assembly: GCA_032355785.1. Lineage (NCBI taxonomy): Eukaryota > Metazoa > Mollusca > Gastropoda > Neomphalida > Neomphalidae > Symmetromphalus > Symmetromphalus regularis. The sequence continues at coordinate 22,196 of JAULBS010149127.1, forward strand.
GAGTTTGGCAGGCCCATAAATTAAGATATTAAAATTGGAGTAGTCTAATAGAATAATTTGTGTTCTTAATTTTTTTATCAGCATAGTATCCTTAACTCTTTCATCTCTATAGTCCGCTTTAGAGAAATATACTCTGTTCAACTTGACAGCCTACAAAAGCAGTTTGTTATACCTGTTTGTATTTGGCGCCATTTTTCACGGACTCCCGATTGACAACAGTTGTGGATTTCCCCATGTTTATAGAGAATGGTCTCGTAACTCTTCCAATAAAAATCTTTTGTAATTGAACCAAAAAAATACACAATGAACGATAATTCTCACTACCTGGATTGACCTGTTCATATTAAAACAGGTAGATATTTAAAATTTGTATGCTGTTTGTATAAATACAATTATGCAGTCTTATTTTAACATTCAGTAGTGTATATAATTCGTTTTAGCAATGATGTTCCGATTTAACGATGTGTTGATCAAGCATATATTCTGTTGGTTACACCTGTTCTTACCTGTAGAACCCCTGCAAAACAAACATTTTTACAAAAACTATATTAGATTAACCCAGCCCATTCATTACACTTTCAGAAAATCTTTACTTTAAATATTATTTTGTTGCTAATTGTTGACAAAAATACACTTCTATGATACTACTCAACTGTCTAAATATATTCAGTTAGGGAACTTTACACAGTCATGTATTATCATAGGAATGAAAGACTTCAGCTTTATTTTATATAATGAATAGATTATATTCATTATTAGCAAGAACATCCAAGGTAAGGAATCTAGACTAAGTACGGTATACAAAATGTAGTTTGATTAAAGATTTTGAGTTTCATACAGACTTGTTGGTGATGTGCTGCTGTGTACTGGCTTCTTGTCTTATGCGGGTCCATTTAACCAAGAGTTCCGCACCAAGCTGTTGACAAACTGGAAGAAAGAGATGAGTCGTCGACAGATTCCATATTCCTATAATATTAACCTTATTGCTATGTTGGTTGATAATCCAACAGTAAGTTTATAATTTCCAAAAATATTAACTTTTATATATATATTATTATATTAAAATATTAAATACTTAAGTATCTTATACTATTACTAGCAATCTTTTTTACTAATGGGTATTTTTTTTTCTTTTATCGTCTCTCATCAGCTCTTCTATTTGTGAGAATGATGATCAGGTTTTTGTTACACCTTTGGGCTCTTGTAATGGGGAACATAGTTCTCATAGAAAATATTAAATATGACTTAACTATAATTTTACAAAAGTACAAATGTTGTGACTGCAAGTAAGCTAAAGTTCTATGAAATGTCATGTAGAACATTTCAGGCTCAGATGTCACACAAAAGGAAGTGTAAAAATTGCAAAATTAAAACTGTAAAGGAAATAAATAGAATATCATATTCGTTACATTTATAATCAAATTTATGTCTTTCATGAATAAAAGAATCATTCCTGTGTACCTGTGTGGGATAGCAGTTTTCCATCAAAGGATACATAATTTGGTGTCAGTGATTTATTGACTTTTCTGTGTGCACCTTGATAAGTCATTATTACAGAGAAAGTGCCTCATAAGACTTATTCAAGGTTGAGTTATTTATTCATTTGGATGTAAATTTCACTAACGATGCCCATTATGATATATAAAGAATTTGTTCCTATGTGGAACAGATGGTAGGTATTTTCCTTTTGTTTTGTTTTTAAATTAAAATATTATTAAAAATATTTCTTATTTATTATTATTTATTCGGTTTCATGAAAGCGATTACTTTTCTTAAAGATTTTTTTTTTCTTAAATATCTATAAAACCTCAATGTTTTAAAGTAAAATAGATTGTTTTTTGTTTGTTTGTAGGTACTTTATTGTTAATATAATTTGGAGCAGATGGAAATATTATTTGATAATATAGACACATGAAACAAAATAAAGACACTGAATTTATTGTATTAAATCAGTGTGAGTGTTTTTTAAAATAAAGTATTTCATAATTCAGTCAAACTGAAATTGTTATTTTTACTTACTGCATATTGTGATGATGATGATATTAATTTTTAGATTGGAGAATGGAATATTCAAGGTCTGCCTAATGATGACTTGTCTATACAAAATGGAATTATTACAACAAAGGCAGCCAGATATCCTTTGCTGATAGACCCACAAGGTCAGGGCAAAAACTGGGTCAAAAATAGAGAAAAGGGAAATGATTTACAGGTACAAAAAACTTAAGGAATCGATGAACATAATGTTTATTTTGTTTTAATCACATACTCTCCTTTCTTTTTCTTTTTTTTTTGATGTCTCATATGTTCAGGCAGGGTTTCACATGACACAGGAATCCTGCATATTTAACGCAATATTTTGTTAAAATACTCCTAAATAAAATATGTGCACATCATGGTTGATGCAAAATATTTCCGATGTCAAACATTTAAAAACATTTTATGACAAGAAAAAACAATGGATACAAATGTATTAGTGTTATAAAGATAGAATAGTGGATAATGGATATAATATATGTATGTAATGTAAACAAGACAGTTATTCAGTTAATTACTGAAATAATATATCATATGTAACTCCCATTTTTGAATGCTAGACTCCCAAAATAAAACCCTGTGAGTCATGATGATTCCCATTTTCCAAATGCTAGGTAGAACCCTGTCTTCAGGTACCTACAGAGATAGTCTATTTCACACATTCGTACTTGTAATTTCATATGAAAGCTCATCACTTATGTGTAATTTTGTTTCATTTATAAAGTATAATTTAGAGCCAACTAATATATATTCTAAATCCCCATTTAATAATATTTTTTTGTTATAGGTAACCTCATTAAATCACAAATATTTCCGCACCCACCTGGAAGATGGATTGTCACTGGGACGACCTTTGTTGATAGAGGATGTTCAAGAAGAACTTGACCCTGCACTTGACAATGTTCTTGAGAAAAACTTTATCAAATCGGGACTCTCTTATAAGGTATATTTGTATAATTTTAATTATGTGATTCAATGTATTAGGCTACCATTTTATATTTATGATTTAATAATCCAGTTAACAATAAACACAAACAAACACACACAACACTGCATGATAACTAACATGTATCCCACCATTTGACATGTAATTCAACGAATGGCAAAACAAATTTTATTCTTGTTTTCACAATACTGTTGTATAGTTAAACCAAGTAAATATTGACTTGTGATTCTTGAGTTTATCAGTTCAACAAAATATCATTTCTAATCTAAATATCTTAAATAAATTTAAATATTTACTGTGACGAACAAATAAATGTTATATTTATTACATTAATGTTCAATGAAGGCTATGTAAAAGGTTTACCCTCCCTCTCCCCCTTGACAAAAATAAATAAAACAGTCCTTTTGTAGTCGGTGTCACTCCAGAGATATCACTTTGCTTCATCTGTTCATTATATTTTGTTATTGGAAACATTGGTTACAGGATAATGTGTACCCCGTGTGTTTAGGCTAAGGTTACAATCCCTACATAAACCATACCTTTAAATAAGCTGTTGTTAATATTGTGCTATTTTATGATGTGCAAAATCTATATGTAGTTTTTGTAATTGGAACCAAATAACAGCTTTCGTTTCCTTGCGGTTGGTATAAATTTAACAGTAAAAAGAACTAATCTAGATATACAAACATTAAATATGTTTTATCAGTATTTGGTTGCTGATACTTAGATCAGCAAAATTTCTTTTATTTTAATCTAATTTACCAGTAGCTTATCAGTTCTTTGCATTTTTAGCATTTGATGTCTTTTAATAATTTCTTTTACTAACTTGTCTTCATTTATAAAACTTGCACATATATTTGCTATTAAAATGTGTGTTTTCTTGTAACCAGGTGAAAGTTGGAGATAAGGAGGTGGATGTCATGAAAGGATTTTATCTGTACATCACCACAAAACTTCCAAACCCATCATATTCACCAGAGGTAATAATATACCTGTAGGATATTACACAAGCTTTATTACATATCAAATGAAATAATGTTAATTTGTCACGAGCTCAGAACATACCCAAAATTACCATAGAGTTTCTTATAAAACTCTGAAAGTTTGAATTACATTTTTAAGCTTGTTTCATGCTTTTGTATGTCATTGCCACAGACATTGTTTATTATTATTGGTAACTTAATGCATTATCTATAAATTCAGGTTAGTGCCAGAACATCAATTATTGACTTCACAGTGACTATGCAAGACTTGTATGTGATTGTTACACACATTGGTTATTATTAGTAACTTAATGCATTATCTATAAATTCAGGTTAGTGCCAGAACATCAATTATTGACTTCACATTGACCATGAAAGACTTGTATGTGATTGTTACACACATTGGTTATTATTATTAGTAACTTAATTCATTATCTATAAATTCAGGTTAGTGCCAGAACATCTATTATTGACTTCACAGTGACCATGCAAGACTTGTATATGATTGCTACACACATTGGTTATTATTATTGTTAACTTAATGCATTATCTGTAAATTCAGGTTAGTGCCAGAACATCAATTATTGACTTCACATTGACCATGAAAGACTTGTATATGATTGCTACACACATTGGTTATTATTATTGTTAACTTAATGCATTATCTGTAAATTCAGGTTAG
>JAULBS010149128.1:0-12247 GCA_032355785.1 Symmetromphalus regularis
CCCATGCCTCGACTGAGATTTGATTTCAGTACCTACCAGCCTCGAGTCCGATAGCTTAACCACTGCGCCACGGAGGCCGGTGATCCGCCCCTATAAATGTTGCGATTTAAATAACGTTTTTGTTTCTTTTTTTAATTATTATTATTTAACGTTAAAAAATCAGACATCGTATTCTTCCTCCCACCCTCTCCCAAAAATGTTCTGGAATCCGCCACTGCATATATATTCTGCGTCACATCAGACTTCATCATTGTTTATGAAAAGAAAATTTCTTCTATTGACAGAAGCGGATCCAGAGGGAGGGGTCAAGGGGGTTCACCAATCGAATTTGGATCCTCCTTCAGAAATCATGCATCCGCGCCTGTATTGAAACTAGGACAAAAAGGAAAATTGTTTTCGAAGTGAAACTAAAAGTCAATTTTTAAAACAATTTAAGAAAATATTTTGAGTATTGAATTTTAATGAGGGAAAACATGTTTATACGTTTTTCAGCCACTTTCCTATTTTTGTTACTGTAGCAACAATATAATATATTATATTATATAAGAAACGTTATGAAGTAAAATATCTCTGCCTGACCCCCCTAAATTTAGCTTTTATTACATTAAAAAAAATGTTATTATTATTTTAACTTTAACGAATGCGGCATCGTATTATTGCGCCCCCTAAATGAATTTTATGGGTCCGCCACTGCATATATTGTGTGCACGGACCATCGGTACAAGTTTAATAGACCTTTTGTCGGGCAGTTTTCAGAATAAATGTTAACGTTATTAATTTTATTTATCACGTAAATATTGCATGGGTGCTTGGACCCTTACTTCTTGGTCAAATAATAACAAATTCATGGATCAGCCCAGAGACGGCATATATTAAACAATTTTTTTACAATTTCCGAGTGGAAGGACTTGAAAATTAACCCAGTCCTATTTACCCATCACACCCCTTTCCGAAATCCTGCATCCACGCCTGCAGCCCTCGCACGTTAGAATTTATTTCTCACAAACAAAACTGCAACAAAAAGGTAAACAAACTCCATTGTTGTTATTGTACCAAATCATTCGTAAAATTCACTCGGAATTCATCGGCCACGCTCGGAACAGTTCGGCTAATATTACTGGAGACGCCGACAATGACCGAGATATTCCGAAAATGTTTCGGAAACACTCGGTTCGATTTGGAAAGATCAAACGTGAAGGTGAAGGTCGACTTGTCAGCTGTAACGGTGATGGAATACTGTTAGCAGGCTATTATTAATATTTTCTCTTTGTATTAAACATGTTCGAAGAACCTCCACTTTTCGATATCTGACTTCAACACAATTGTTTGAAGTATTAGAGGATATGAGGTGAGAACAATCTGAGCATAAATATTATGTTTATGTTTTGTATTCGTGTTTTTTATTCAAATTATTGACCCAGTGTCAGTGACTCGAGTGACTGCACTTGCACTTTTAACATTTGTTTTGTTTTGTTTATCGACCGCACTCGAACACGTTGAATTATCTGTCATCGGCTGGTGGCTGTCATTGTGTCAAACATTTGGTAATGTTAACTTAACACTTTAGCCTCTGATGCATTTTGAGCCAGTCTTCAGCTTGAAAGTCGGATGTCCTACCACCAGACCAGGACTCACCTTGCACTTGTACAACCTAGTTTGATAAGGTGGGTCAGGGCCATAAGGCATAACCAACACCACTTTAAGGGGTGGTGCCATAAATATTACAAATACACAAATGAATCCTTTGTTACAAAACATTTTAATGGTAAAATTATTCATTTAATGTGATATGTGTTACAAAAAAAAAATTCATGCCCCCCCCATAATACCTACCCCTCCCCAAATATCACACATTGGTGAAGACCTAATTAATACAGAAGAAAAGTCTAATTAAAGATAACACCGAAAATGTGTGTTGCCATTCATAGTGAGACTGTGGGTATGTCAGTGACTGAGGTCAATGTTCGAGCCTGGTAGATTGTGGGTTCTAGTCCCACTGAAGGTAATGTGGTCATCAACCCAGAGTGAGCACACTACTAGTCATGATGGGGTGGTATAAGGCTTCACATAGTTTTAACAACATGACAAGTAGCCATTGATTGTTCTATTGTCTCTGGGAAAGTATAATGTTAAAGATTCCATGCTTGTAATAGTAGTATACTGCTACAAAAAAATAAAAATAAACCTTACATGTACATATACATGTATGCAGGCCCAGGAAGAGGAGGGGTGGGTTTCAGGTGGGCCAGTTGGCATGGGCCTACGACTTTGAGGGGGCCTACCCCACCTGGTATTTAGCACTGATTACAAAAGTACTTAATGAGCAGTTTAAAATGTGGACCTTCATTTCCCATCTGGCCTGCACCTATACCAACTTTGCACGGGTCTGCATGCATGTTAGCAACATTTCAATTTTTTTAATAGATACCCGAGTGGATGTACATGTAGCAGTTTTGTATGGAGTATCCAAGACTTTTAAAGTGGTGGTTTGATACAAACAAATTATAAAGAGGAAAAAGAGGGGATGGGGTCAACACGATCTGGACCGATCCCTGGGTCTGCATAAATGTTCTTCCGGCAGCCATGTAGCATGTTCAGGATCATAATTCTATATGTACATACTTGCATAAAAGAAATGATTTTTTGTTTTAGCCCCACCCCAATATTAAATTTAAACTGTTTTTATTCTGTGGCTATTTGGTGACTTAGACTTTAGAGGAAACCTGCTATTGCTGCATAGGCTACTCTTTCCATTTTGCTGAAAGGTCTCTTTTATATGCACTTTCTGAAAGACGGGACAGCACATACGTCATGTGCTGTCCTGTCTGATAAAGTTCATATAAAAAACTCCTTGCTGCTAATATAAAATAGTAGCTTAAGTGGCATAATAAAGCAGTTTTATTCTAACAGTTTACAATGATTACCAGAAGCATCTTTTTTCATGCTGAAATTATATACTCAACCAAAAAAGAAAGTATGCATGTAATCAATAGTCATTTATTTCATAAACAAGAAACATTCATGGCAGAAATTCTGGAATTAGATAACCAGCCCATTTAGGAGGAGGTTTCTGTTTATGCAGTAATATCACAAGTTGCACATGTGTTTGCAGTCAATGGACCATTACTGTGACCACCCAGGCACGTAGGAAATGGGGGGGGTGGGGGGAGAGCGGGAAGTCACATTGTTTTTTTTATCACCTTTTCCATTGTAACCAAAATCTGATAGTGATATAGAGTTTGTACCTGATCTATCAGTGCCTCCTTTACCCCTCCCCTTTCCCAAAGTCATTCCCACGGGCCTGCCACCCCATGAAACAAAAATATTTCAACATTGTATATGAATTCAGTTTGGCTTGTTCCGTCTACAGATGAAAGTTGGTTGAGATTAAGTAGACAAAGTGTTCTAGTTACATGGTATATGATGCAATGTTTTGCTAAAATGATCCTAAATAAAATATTTGGAGGGAGTGGGGGCTAGGGGTTACAGCCCCCCCCAATAATTCTCATAAGTATGTATTTTTATTCATTGTTTATTCACCGGCAAATTCTGATGTTCAGAAACGATAGCAGCCCCACACCCCATATGAATTTCAATTCAAAGCCCTTGATATATGCATGTAATATAAACAAGGCAGTTATTCAGTTAATTATGTGATTGAAATAATATGCTTGACTCCCATTTAAAACCTTGTGAGTCATGATGACTACCATTTTCCAGATGCTAGGTGAAACCCTGTAGTTACAACAACTAAGGTGAAGTAGTATTTACTAAAATCCCCTTCTGCCATTGTGTCTGTACCATTATAGCCTATTGACATACAAACCATACATGTATTAAGCTCCACATCAAATACATACACACACTCACAGGTAAGCTACGTGCAGGCACGGATGCATGATTTCTGAAGGGTGGGCTGAGGTCCAAATGTGATGGGTGAATAGGACTGGGGAAAATGGTTAATTTTCACATCCTTCCACCTGGAAAGTATTTGTAAAAAAAAAAAAAATCTGAATAAGGGTGGACCAGACCTGCTGAACCCCCTCTAGATCTGCTACTGACACGTATGTACATAGAGTGAAAGTTGAAACACATTTACATTGTGTATGTATACTTACAAGTATGTACACAAGAAGTTCATGTATATCTAATGGAGCTTTGTTGACCCTTTCCCTACTTCCAGTATGTACATAACATTCATACATAACATTCACTGTATACTTTTATTATACTTAATTAAGTGAGTCATTATTTTAAATATCACGATTTTTCAATTACAGTAACTGAGTAAGGACATTGACCTATGTTTCAAGTCACGTTCCTTTTCTTTTTCATATATAATGCATTTTTACCAATACCTACACAACCAGAACCATACTGGATACTGGTGTTGTTTTTCTGACATGTGCTAAATGGGTATTCTAAGCAAAACGATGGAACTGGTGTAATATATGGTATGTATATTGTATAAATTAATGCTTATTACAGGAATGCTTACAAAATAGGTGGATGAGACTTACAACCCCTGAAATTGCCAATGACAATCAGCAATGCTGTGGAGATTGCTGTAGAGTCTTTCATTCTCCACGGCACCTTTTTTACCAGGGACTAAATTTCTTTCTTTCTTATTATTAAAAATAAAGTATGTATTAGTGATTTACACTAAAATAACACAGGTTTTTAAAATGCAGTATCAGGCCTTTTGTTGATAAAAAGTTAAGTGAGCACCCTAACTTTTTATTTGATCCCTTATGTGCAAATTTTTTCAGCATGGTTTTGGGATATTTTCAGATGTTATATTATAGGCGTGCGAAAATTTAACTTTTTAAACAGCTAGGTGTGCACATGCTTGCACCTCTCAAAAGTGATTTGGGCCGCGCAAGCGCTAATGAGTGCCTTTAAAATAAAGGCCTGTAGTATATTTTCCATAAAATTTGTGCAACCCAAAAATTACACAGACAAATCAAAGTGTAGATTTGACTCACCTGCATAGCAAGTCATTAAAAAATCCCATCTGCACATCCCTTAGATCATTGCATACAATGTTTAATATCATGATTAAAGGAACTTATTAACTAATTTCTATTTCAGGGAATTCCTGGATTTGAAGAGATTCATGGGAGATCTTACAAACAATAATTCTGTGAGCTTAAAACTGTGCTTCAGCCGTATTTTGCATTTGATAAGACCAATGACTAAAATTTGCCTCTCATCCATATTCTCGTTCTCTCTTGCGGAATTCTACAGTAGTAACTCATTGTTTATATGGAATCCAAAGACCCCAAACATACAAAGCATTCAAAACATTCCCGTCACGCCAGTGAGAACAGTGATCAGCACGAGAATGACAGCCTCATCGATGCCTCCAAGAACTCCTCCGTTGACTTCCCTCCTGCCCCTGATGGTGGCTGGGGATGGGTGGTTGTTCTAGCTTCTTTTATGATATCTGTGATCTGTGATGGGTGTTCGTTTTCCTTTGGAGTATTATTCTCGGAACTGTTGGATGCATTTGGCGAGAGCAAGAGCAGGACGTCATGGGTGGGTTCATTATTCCTGGGAATGTCCCTCCTCTTGGGTCCGTTTGCGAGCGCACTCACCACAAAGTTTGGATGTCGATGGGTGACCATTGGTGGAGGGTTGGTTTCTGCGGCTGGTTTTGTTGCCAGCTCGTTTGCCAACTCAATCGGCATGCTGTGCATTACCTACGGCCTGATAGCTGGTGCAGGTATGTCTATGTGCATCGTAACATCGGTTGTGCTCGTCTCATTTTACTTCGAAAAGAAGAGAGCTCTTGCAACTGGTCTAGCTCTTTGTGGAACTGGAATTGGAACATCAATTTTCGCTCCGGTCGCTGAGATTCTGATTGCGGAATATGGATGGAGAGGCTTTCTGCTAATTCTTGGAGGTGTTACCAGCAACATGGTTGTTTGTGGAGCACTGTTCAGACCACTTAAGTTCACACCAGAACAGAAACACCAACGAGCCCTTGATTCTTTTGAGAAGAGCTTGCCTTCACATGGAAGAAGTAGAGTGGCAAGCGAGAAGAGCAGCTCCAGCCTGACTGGCGACGCGGATGAGGATCAGATTCGTCTAGAGCTGGAGCAGATCAGTCACTCTCAGGTGGAGATCCCAACCTTCTTGAACTCGAAGCTCAAGACCGAGATCACACCAGAGGTGGTCAGACAGGTACGGAGGAATGGCTCGACCATTGAACAGATGCTTCAGAAGTATGTGCACAACATCAATCTGAGCAACACAGATGACCTGCCCAACTGTGCAGAGATGTTGACTGTCACAAGTGAGGATGAAATCTTTTATATTGGCAAAGAGGAAAACAGAAATCCTCTTGTTGATCATGATGACAAGGATAATGACACTGATAGTACAACAAAGCAGGAAGAGACAAAGGTAATTGTAACCGAACACAAGGAATCACTGCTTGGCAATAAGCCAGCAAAATTCAGGGAATACATGTACTTGCCAATGTACAGGAAAGATATATTTTACAGAGGAAATCTTCTGAAGCTGTCAAATGCTCAGCACAGAGCAACAAGCTGTCCTGAGCTATATACGAGCTCATTCGATGATGATGACGATGATGAATCTGATAGCTTCCATTACTGTCCACGCTTTCTACGAATCTCTAGAAAGATTAAACGGTTTATAAAGGCAATATTTGACCCCAAAATTCTGTTGCATCCTCTGTTTTTTTTGTTTGCGCTGTCCAACTTCATCCTCTATTTCTGGTCTGATGTACCTTACGTTTTCATTTCCGACCGAGCTATAGAACTGGGAATATCTTACGAAAAAGCATCACTTATCTTGTCCGTGATGGGCATCCTGAACACGTTTGGGCAGGTAGCATTTGGGTACCTCGGTGACCTCAACTTCAATCTCTCTGTGATGTATGGACTGACGATGGTTGTCACAGGTTCGGCAGTAATCCTCATCCCCTTCTTGGACGAGTACTGGTACATGAACACCTTTGCTGGTATTTTCGGGTTCTTCATAAGCTCCAACTATACTTTGACCACCGTCATGCTGGTGCAGTACGTGGGTCTCGACAAGCTCACCAATGCATGTGGCCTGCTGATGATGATACAGGGCGTCTCCAATCTGGTTGGACCACCCACGGCAGGTATGTTGTTTGATAAACTGTATCATAGATTGATGATACCATAATATTAAGCCAGGGCTTTAGCTAATTTTAATTTACGCATACCTTCTTTTGGATAAATCACTTACCACTGCCTAGTGAAATACAGACCTGGGATATTATAAGAGTAAAAATTTAATACATTGTAATAAACACAACTGATGAAATAAATATTTATTTTTGGCATAACTCATTCTGAAATCTAAAATCTTTCAATATGTGGATGACAAATGGACAAGTTTATGTGGGTTTTGTTGTAAAATTGTTAATACGTTAACCTTAGTTAATATATAGTCACTAAAATAATTCTAAATACTTTAGAATTTTTTGTCACTCAAGAAATAAACAAACACAAATAACAGACATGTGTACAGAAGAAAAGTGTTTACGTTTCAAACCCCACTCCAGCTTAAAGCTTTTGTAAATTCGGAGTGTTAAAGGGAAAATGTCCACAGCCAATATTGACAATTATTTATTTTAGATTCATATTATAAATCAGTGGTGGATCCCAAAAATCAGTATGATGCTGATACCTCAGATTCTTTTACATTTAAAAAAAAAATTCAATAAAAAATAAAATTAATAATAATTTTAAATAATATTATTTAAATCTCATAATTTAGGTGGCCAGGTGTCTGGACCCCTCTAGATCTGCGATTGTAAATGATGAAATTGTGAATCAGCAAAACCATTCAAAAAGTGCTGACATGTATAAAACCACACATACAAGTAACATAACCTAACTGGATTTGCTGGAAATATTTTAACAATTTAGCAAACACAGGTTAATACTTGTATATGTAACTGTGTTCATTAAATATGGAAACCCATTGTACACACTATTGTATTTATCACTATGATTTATGCATAACTTAAAGCGCTACCTCATAACACCTGTTGTAATATTATATTTTACACACATGTACTTATGTGTAAATACCTCACGTTTATATAATCACATATTATTTACATGTGGAATGCCTGCAGCGTACTTGATCAATGGGATTAGGGTCCTGGTCAGATATTTGTGCAATAAATACTCACAGTAACTGGCACTTTAACTCAGTAACCTCGTTTCATCTTTACACTTCGTGCCTAGATCTTTTAGCTCACCGAATGTCTCTGTTAATCCCCCTCCCAATGTTCACTTGATTCTGCCGTGCCTGTAACATACATGTACATGTAATAAGCATAGTATGCCATTTTATGTTTAAGATTTGAAGTTGCCACTTTAATATATGTAAAGTATTTCATGTGAGATGTGACATTACCACTTTAACACCTTGTGTCATTATGACTAATATGCACAAGAAAGAAACTTATTCACACACAAAAAAAAGTTTTTGTTCAATGACACCACTAGTGCACATTGATTCATTAATCATCGGCTGTTGGATGTCAAACATTTGGTAATTTTGACATAGTCTGGAGCCAGTATAAGCCCCACTCAAACATACCCAACATCATCCTGGCATTAATACAAACAACCCTGAAATTGCAATGCAGCGGAGATTGCTCCTGAGTTTTATTTCTCCACAGCACTTTTTCTGCCGTATTATTAAAAATAAAGTATACTTTACACTAAAATTACTATGGAAAATGCTATGAACACTTTATCCACAGCATTTATTTTGCCCGTGGATATTTTCTTAATTGCAGGGGTTCTTAATAAAAAAATATGTTTTGCGTTGTTGTTGTTGTTTTTTGACCCACTGAACCCCCACCAGCTGCACGTGCACCTGAATATGGAACATGTAGTTAGCGGTTTGTAATGTTTGTCTTCTGCAGGGTGGATGAGTGACTGGATGGGATCCTACGATCAGACATTCTACACATCTGGAGTGTTCATCATTATCTCTGGCATGATGATGTTCCTCGTTCCCGTCTGCAACATGACCACGAGGTTGTGGCGCCTAGTCAAGTTTGACAAGGAGGTCGGCATCGTCCCCGATCTGCCTGTAAAGCAAGACCCAAGTGAGCTCGAGCCGATTGAAGAAGTCTGTATTAAAGACCTAAAAAATGCAAAAATATAAGATCTTCCACTGATGAAGACTGTGTTATGTATTTGAGAATATCAAATCTTTGATTGTATTTTGGATGTTGTTTATGTATATATTCTGTGGATTCAGATTTTTCCCATGTCAGTGTTCTATTTTTAAGTGAGTGGGAATCAAGTATTTTTTAAAATTACGTAAGACCAGTCTTTGAAATTCTGTCAATGTTGCAATGGCAGTTCATTGCCATCATTAAATCTTTTCACTATTGCACAAGAAAGAAGAAAATGAGCATACTGCATATTTTATTTATATTTTTGCGATGATATTACAATGCTGCAGCAAAACAATTTTACAATAAGTTTTACGACAACATTGCTGGTTGCCTTCATGAATTTTGAGGACTGTAGAACTCTGTTCTTTTATAGCATAAATATGATTCCAGTGGTCAACTACTTATCTGCTTTACCTGTGGCACACTGTAGTTCTCACTGAATTAATGTGAGGCACCAGCATTTGAAATGTGAAAAGTTGGAATTGTCATGGTAAAAGCTATCGTTAAATTGGTTTGTGGTTGCATTAGATTGCAATCACAAAAGTATAAAATTATAGTATGTAGTATATTGTATATATTATGTAGTACATAGTATGTATGTATTTTCTTGAAATAGCCATTACTGTGCCACATTAAAAGGATTTAGTGATAACAATTAAGTGTCTTTGTAACATTATTTGCAACATTATCGTAATTTCTAGGGCTGGGGCACTCTAAATGTGCAAACAGAGTCCTTAAGGATTTGAAATTTTCACTCAAAATTTGTCCACTGTAATGGGTATTCAAGTAATTCATGCAGTTACAATTAATTAAAAATACAGAGGCAACATTTTTTTTAAAAGTATTTTTATTAATAATAGGATGGGTTTTTTCCTTCACTTTACAATATATTTGTTTCATTTTTTATTTTTTTTCATTCATCCAATGACATATAATAAAAGTATTTCCAATTTTAAAGAATTTATTTAGTTTCATAGGTAAAATAAAAGTAAGTCTTGAAACACACCGTTTATTTTTTAGCCTTAGCTTACAGATACTTACTTGGTATGTACATGTATATCCAACTTAAAACCAATTACTTACACAATGCAAAGTCAGTTTAATGTAATTCTGTATAATATTATTAATAAATTCCCCATATGATTAACATGACAAAGGAAGCCAGGAAAAATATGTGAATTCACAGTACATGTATTATTCATGAATATGTTTGGTTATCAGATGACATAATGTTTGTTACGTATTGTGTTACTTCTACAGTAATAATATATAACTGTCACCATAATCAATTTGTAGGGTTGTTCACTGGGATACAGTTCAATGAATATTTGCTTTTACGACTTATTTGTTTTGCCTCATACTTAAACATTCAGTTAGTTCGCCATCACTGACTTCAGTATGTATTTCCACACAAACAACAGTATTAATTGCAACTTCACACGTGCCAGGTGTGGAGATCTTGATGGACTAGAAAATCTGTTAATAATTTACTTAAATGTATATATATATATTTTTTAATATGGCACAGATGCAGGATTTCTAAAAGAGTGGGCCCAAATGTGATGGGTGATAGTTAATTTTCATGTCCTTCCACTCAGAAATTGTAAAAAAAAAGGGGGTGGTCTGGACCCCTGAATCCACTATTGATATGTACATGTAGGTCTTTGGACTGGAGCAATAAGTCTGGTTTTGTCCAGTATAGAATTAAAAATTTTATCAATCATGACTCACTGTTTAATATTAAACATCTATTTTCCAGGAATAAAAACGTTTTTGTTTTTTAAAACCACCATGGGCTGAATATATGAATCCCATTTTTTAAAAGATGGATGTTTAATAAATTTATCAATCTAAGAAAAAAAAATATCCTTCATAAATTCAACCCTTTATGTATTTAAAATAATTACAAATTAAGTTAAATGTACTAAAATTAAATTTGAATGTTTCTTTGTTACATTTGTGACCAGTGCCAGATTTAGGTATACGCTAAACAAGCTACAGCTCAGGGCTTCACAATGAAGCATTGTTTGTGATGAATATAATACAGGCCTATGGAATTGTGCTCCTCCGCTCACCCGAATGGGTGAAAAAATCTCCCGGGGAATCGTCATCAAAATCCACTAGCCCGTTGGGCGAGTCACGATTTTTTAAATTCTGTGATGTTGACTTCCAAATTAATAAAATGCTGGATCTTCATATTGCACTTTGTGCATGTCATCTGCTATGTCGACTGCTAAATAAAAATGTGGACATACCTTGAAAATGTTTCAAAGCCACCAGAAAAAAAGGAGAAAACAAGTGATGAAATTAAGAAAAGAATAAACAATGTGAGAAGTAAACTTGTAATCGTTCTTGGCAAGAACAAGGAAAAAAGGACAAGAGAGGTGAAACCAAGGAATGATAATTTATCATTTTATGACGAAACAAGAAATGTTATGTTTTGCACTTTTTGCGTATGATTTTAGCCAAATATCAAGCTAGTGATAATAACTGCAGGCTAGTGGATTTTTTAAATTTACTAGCCCAGCATGCTATTAATATAAAATTCTAATTCCACAGGCCTGTAACATAACTATATTCTTTTATAAATTTGAATTTTATAACATGGGCATTAGCAGTTGTACTTGCTTTAAAGGACACCTTGAATAAGAATCACTTTAAAGTGGCATTTAAAATAAATTCAGCCTGAATAATGTTTACAGTCTTCTTTATATAATGAACTTTACTTTTTTATTTTCTTTGTACAGTCACTTTTTATTTGTTATTAATGGCATATATATACATACAGTGCACTGTCTCTCGGCCACATGCATATATTTAAACTGGTACATAAACCACCAGCTTATAAAGGCCACATTTACTGCGTTTCTTGTGTGATATTTAAATACGGTACATTGGACTGTACATGACATGTACTTCGGTGAAACAGTCCATTTGTCTAAGAGGTCATGGACTCTAGTCACAGACTCTAGTTACCTTTGACCTACACCACTGCCATTGTATATGTACATTGTATACATGTATTTGATATATAATACCTTG
>JAULBS010149139.1:0-12247 GCA_032355785.1 Symmetromphalus regularis
TATTGTATCAATGTAACACTTAACCATGTCGTCTTAGCGCAAATATACCGAAGTACACAAGTGGTCTATAATGGTGGAGTGCAGCTGGATGTTCCGTCCCCCCACTTTCAGGAACGGATTTTCGCCCTTGAATACAAGACACATACGTTCCACCTCAACCTGCCAAGGCAGAACTGCTTAAAAGTTATGTTCATTCATAATCTCTTATCAAAGCATGGTTCGCGAACCTCCAGAGTGCCAAATTTAAATTTCATAAACCCCTCTAAACACTGGATATCTGTTAACAAGCTCCATCTGTTGAGATATATTTTGAGCCTCTCGTTATCTCTGAACGATGCTCCTCGACTAATTGTAGGAAGACTAGCGATATAGATCCAGCTTAATAGAAACATAGGAGCCACGCCTGGGTGAACGTAAACTCCAGTATACAACAGCCTGGTTCGTCAGATCAGATAGATAACGCGCCGCTAATAGTGTGCAATGTGCTTCCAACATAGGTTCAACTCCGTCGCAAGTTCATGTCCGATAAGTCAAGGTTCACGTACATCAGTAGTAGTTGGGAGGTGATGGTTGTAGGGATAGGGGGCGCCTCTAGAGCACATTGTGTTTTATTAATGTTTATGGAGATGTGGAGTTATTTTTTGTTACTCTAACCCCAAACCTAAAGTAAAGTTTGTTTGCCTCTAGAGCACAGTGAATTTAATCGGACGTCAATCATATGGTTATTCTGACAACCAATCCTTTGTTTATTTCTCTTACGACGCTTCTAGAGCACATTGATATTTTTTTATCTTATCATCGGTTATTGGACGTCAATCATATGGTCATTCTGACATATTTGTTTGGAGGAAACCCGCTGCCGCCACATAGACTACTCTTTCCGATAAGCAGCAAGGGGTCTTTGATATAGGCAGGACAGCACATACCACGGCCTTTGATGAACCAGTTGTGGGCCACTGGTTGGAACGGAAAATAATCCAAACTGCAAATGGGTCAACTGATAAGGATCGATCTAACCCCAAACCTAAACGTAACCCTGAAATATGTTGCATTTATATATCAAATTAGCTGATCGATCGTCAAAATCCATCCATATAACCATAATTTTATTCATACTTATCAATCTACCCATCCATTAATCAATCCATTATACAACCATGTATCCATTCTTTCAATGACCTAATCACCAAATCACTTGCAACCAGATAACCACACATCCATCAGTCCACAATAATTTAACATAATCAAACAACAAGTTCATCAATGTACATACAATTATAATATTTACTATGTTTATGACCCAACTACCCATTATCTTCCCTTAACTGTCATTTACTACTTTCATTTCATTAATTTTGTCAACAGTCTACCTTTCTATTAACAATAACAAGTTAGTGCTGACTTCAAGGTGAAGCATGTTTTATACATTTTGATAGTAATATTGGTAGATATAAATAATTGCATTGAGACTAATGAAAGAACCATGTCCTCCTTGATGAAGTCCATTAAACAGTGGGATGGCTTGACTACATGCTGCTTTAATTGAAGAGAAACCACCGAGATGAACATTATGTTGTGTTGTATTGTGCGACACCACTGTAGCTGTCACTTGCAATTAACTGTGACTCTGACCACCTCTTTCTGTGAGGAGCTGGATGTAGCTCAAACGGTAGAGTGTCCGCCTGTGAATCGTTCGGTCGTCGGATCGATCCTTCTCAGTGGACCCATTTGCTGTTATGGCTATTTTCCGTTCCAACCAGTGATCCGCAACTGGTTCATCAAAGGCCGTGGTATGTGCTGTCCTGTCTGTGGGACGGTGCATATAAAAGATCCCTTGCATCTTATCGGAAACAGTAGCCTATGTGGCGGTAGCGAGTTTCCTCTAAATACATATGTCAGAATGACCATATATGATTGACGTCCAATAGCCGATGATCACATAAAAATCAATGTGCTCCAGAGACGTCGTTAAATAAAACAATCTTTACTTTACCTCTTTCTGTGGATGATTTTCACCTGACTTTATCTTGTATGACCAGTGTGAACGGAATACATGTCTGCCCGGTCTCTATCTCCTAGGAATACAAGTTTTACTAATAAAAATACATCAGGAATGCAAGTATATTAAGACTATGATTCCCAATAAATGCAGGTCCTATAGGACTACGATTCCTATGAACCGAGGTCCTACAGATTTGCTTTCCTTTCACGCCAGATCCAGTGGCGCTGTGGTTAAGCTGTCGGACTCGTGGCTACTATGTATTGGGATCAAATCTCAGTCGAGGCATGAGATTTTTAATCTCGATATCGGCTCCAACCTAGAGTTGGTGTCCGCAAGGCTCAGTGGGTAGGTGTACATCACTTGCACCGACCAGTTGTCCACAACTGGTTAATCAAAGGCCGTGGTATGTGCTATCCTGTGTGTTCGAAAGTGCATATAAAAGATCCCTTGCTACTAATTGGAAAGAGTATCCCATGTGGCGGTAGCGGGTTTCCTCTAAAAGACCAAGAGTCGCTAAAAATCAAAGTGGGACACATAATAGCCGCTGAATAAGCAATATGCTGGGAGTCGTTAAACAAACAATCCTTTCTTTTCCTTATCTTGTATGAAATCCGAAAAAAAAAATTCGGAAAAGGAAAGGTTCATTGGTTTGTAGGTACAGTGATTAAGGACTTAAGGATTAAATCACATCTCAAAACAGATACTACGGTGGCATCTGTCATACACAACAAATGATGAAAACAATTAGTTGTAAGATAAACGGTTTCTATCGCGCATTCGTGTGGTATTCTCTATTTCACCAATCCATTTGTTATTATACTCGGAGAATATTGAGACGACTTGTCGAATATTAGGTTTTTATTTGGTGTATTTCGTTCTTCTCATTAATTTAATTGTTGTTGTTTTTTTAATGTTTTTTTTCTTTCTATTAATATAATTTTCTTTAGCTAACGAGAACATTAAAACAATGCCTTTCCGATTTCATCATATCATAGAGCCAAGACCTTCTTTTAAATCAATACCAATATCTTTAATTCAACTAGCGAAGAAAACATCTTTAAATTAACTTCAGCAGGCGCGGTTGCTGCATTTCTGAAAGGGAGTGGTCTAAATGTGATGGGTGAATAGGACTTGGGGAAATGGTTAATTTTCACGTCCTTTCAATCGTAAAATATATATATATTTTTTAATTCTAGAATAGAGGAGGGGTTCCGGACGCCCTGGACCCCATTTGGATCCACCACTGTTCAGAACAAATACATTTTAATCAAACTAGCGAACAAAAGTAGAGGATCCAGAGGGCGTTTCAGGGGGACCGGAGCCTCCTTTTCTAGAATTTTAAAAATATTTTTTATATATATATATTTTCCGAGTGGAAGGACGTGAAAATTAATCATTTTCCCCAGTCCTATTCACCCATCACATTTGGACCCCCTCCACCCCCTTTCAGAAATGCTGCATCAGCACGTGAACAAACAGCTTACATTGTTTATTATCCGTTTTATAAAAACACAACATATAAGTAAAGTAATGATTTCCTTTTTGTTAAGAGATAATTAGGTAATGCAATCTTCTAACGAGATGTGACGAGTATTAGGAAAACATTCAATTTTACTTCTGACGCAGCTTCCTTCAACTCCCTGCTAGCAATGTGAAATTACCCACAATACTCTGCGATATTCTTAGCTTTTCACATTTTCTTTTTTATATGTCTAGTAAATATTTTAAGACTAAAATAAATTTTCTAAGTAATTCCTTTTTTTTTCTTTTTTCGTTTAATTATATTTTTAATTGATAGATTTGTTACTATACCATCCATACAATACTGTTTACGTATATGTTTAGGTTTGTCTTATCCCATTATCTCATTGTATGTTATTTATAAATAGCCAATGCGACGTCTAATGAATCAAAATTAATGATAATATATGTTGAAGCTTCTTGAAATATTTGAAGACAACATATTCTGCAAATTTTGGAAAACACGTACAGATATGTTTAGATTTCTAGATTAAAAACAAAATATTATAAGAATCAAGAGCGAAAATCCGTTCCTGAAAGTGGGGGTGGGGGACGGAACATACCCTTGTCCAAAAATTGGGGAGATGAACAATTCGGCTCGAACATTCACCCTCGAAATAGACCCGTTTACACAGAAGATCGGTTTAGACAGAGTTCATCCAGAGTTACGGTTCTTCAATGATCGACGAGCAACTCAGCTGCCAACATATACTATAAAATTTGTGGTAACCGTAAAAAGAAACGTACAGACAACGTAATTTTTACGATATAATATTACGTTACCTGAGATGCCTATATTTTACCGTTAAATTTAGGATCGTATTTTACGATGTTTTACCATTAAATCAACAATCAATATTTTACAGAGAACACACGTGTTACTCTTTGTTGAGTTTTATCAGTTACTAAGCAACGAGAGTTGAATGAGGTGCATTTGCATGCAGTATATACAGGTTACTCCTCAGATGCGGATGCAGGATTTCTGAAAGGGGGGTCCAAATGTGGATTTCTGAAAGGCGGGGGGGGGGTGATGAGTGAATAGAAATACAGTGTAGGTGAAAAAAATGGTTAATGTTCACGTCCTTCCACTCGTAAAATGTTTTATTCAAAAATCGAGAAAAGGGGTGGAGGGGGGGTCCTGACTCCCTGGACCCCACTGGTCCACTAGTGCTCCTTGTCTGTTCAGTTTGAACAGTTACTAAATAACAACGGCTGAAGGAGATGTCTTTTAACAGTGTCCAGCAGTTGTAACGTTCATATTTGTATTTCTCCTATCGTGCGAATGACCATTATGATTGACGTCCAATAGCCGCTGATAAGATAAAAAAAATCAATGCACTCTAGAGGCGTCGTAAAGTAAAACAAACTTTCTCCTGCATGTTCGAGTGTACTGCCACAGCGGTAGAAAGCTCCAACACATTTTCTACACCAGTGCACGAATTTTAAACTTTTTAACTTCCACTTATAACATTATAACTTTCGCATACTCAATAGCCATATATATTTTTGTGCTCGGTGGTTGTTGAATAAATACTCAATCCGCTCTGTATCATACATAAAATGAAAAAATGTTTTATCATAAACTTAATACTTCAATAGTATTATATTCTATTTATTCGCCCTGAAAGCACAACATTCACAAATAGTACGTGGTATATTTTAAACGAGTTACACATAATTTGCTCTGGCTGTCAAACGATGAGACGTACGCATTGGAATGATACGCTGTGTTAAAATATGATTATTATAATTATATTGTTATAGTCCAGTCACAATACCAGAGCCCGTGCGTTTTTTAGAGGGGACCTTTTCTTTATGACTGAAATTCATTACTGACGTCCCTGTGATGAAAATTAGCCTGGGAGTCTTTTTTTTTTACACCTGTCGTTTGGCGACCATCTTTAAAAATGGCCGGCATTTTGCAGTATTTTGAATAATTGTCCAAATCTCGATAACCAGTTGAGCAATTTTTATTTTTGAAACTGCGTTGCATAGGTACTGATATAATCTATATATCATTTCATTACACCATTTCAGGTGTAAAAAAAAAGACTCCCAGGCTAATTTTCATCACAGGGACGTCAGTAATGAATTTCAGTCATTAAAAAAAGGTCCCCTCGAAAAACGCACGTGGGTGGGTATTATGACTGGACTACTAGTGTTGTGTTGAGTTTATTTTTGGTAGTATAATATATATGTAGTATAGTTTTCTTTGAAACTAGCTAGCATTATTTTGCGTCACTGACCGAGTTAAACGGCTATCGCGTAACTGACAAACGCCGCTATGCCTGGCAAACCGTACGAAATGCTATCAATGGTTTCGGGTCAAACGAACATGTTGCAGTGCAGTGACCTTATGTGTTTTGTTTTGTTTAACGGCAACACTAGAGTACATTGATTTATTAATCATCGGCTATTGGATGTCAAATATTTGGTAATTGTGACACGCAGTCTATATTTAAAAGTGCAAGCGAGTGGAATGACGTGGAAATGGACCATTGTTTCACCCGTCCTATTCACCCGTCACATTTGGATCACACCGCCTTTCCGAAATCCTGAATCCGCGCCTCTGACAGGTCTTGCTACACTAGAGGCAGATTCATGGGTTCGGGGGCCTGCCTCTTTCATAATTTAAATGTTTAGTTGTTTTTATTTGTTGTTTTTAAATAAATATACTCAACCAAATAAGAAAATGTGCATGTAATCAATAGTCATTTATTTCATAAACCCAGACGACATTAATGGCAGAAATTCTGGAACTAGATAACTCCGCCATTTAGGAGGAGGTGTGGGTCTGCAGTAATATCACAAGTTGTGCACGTGTTTGCTTCCAAAGGACCAGCACAGTGACCACCTCATGAAACAAAAATATTTCAACATGACTTGTATACTTTCTTTTCTAATTGAGTATAAATTTAGTGTGAATTGGATATTTCGAACTCTGTAGTTTTGAATACATGTACATGGATACCTGGAGGCTTACTATCAGCCGGCATTGTTTGTTCATGCCATGTGAATCAATGCTGATGGAAGTTATCTCTAATTATTGTTTCGATTACCTGGCTTTCTGAAGACATACTTTTTTCTCGATATATTTATTCATGTATATGTGATGATGCTAGTTATCTCGAACTTTGTAGTGTCAAATACCAGGGTATCGTAAAGTATCTTTTCATGCCTGTATTCATGCACATGTTCACCAATAACAATATTGTTTACTTTTAATCATAGTTTGACCCCCAATAGCCGATATTTATTTTTGTACTGGGGGGTGGGAGGGGTCGTTAAACCAACATTCATTTATTCATTCATTCGTTCGTTCATTCATTCAATCATTCATTCATTCATTCAATCATTCATTCAATCAACCAATCATTCATTCATTCAATCATTCATTCATCCATTCATTCAATCAATCATTCATTCATTGTGTTCACCAATAAAGGGGAAGAAGAGGAAGTATAATTAGAAGAATAAGATGATGATGATGATGATCAGCAGCAGCATCATCATCCTGAGGTTAGAACAACATACCTAAACAGTTCAACAGAGATGTGTAATTTCTTAACCACCTAACCACCTTGCATACGACTTGAAGAAACAGTAAATACATCGTATTGTGAGCTTTCTGTTATTGCAGTTAACAGAAGTTATACGTCATGGATCAGAAGGGTAATTGTTGGAACGTGTATTAACACATGTTGTCTGTATGACGGCAAAGTAGGCAGAGTTACGAACCACAGCAAGATCGATTGTTAGAACGAAACAAATACTAGTACTGAAATATTCACATTATTAATGACCAAACTACATTATACACAGCAAAAATATCCACGTAATGTACGTTCATGAACGTAATGTTTTCATGTAAATCGGCGGATGTGTTTAAAGTAATGTTTAAAAAAAAAGTAGGGGTGGGAGATATAATTATATAGGTGTCCACCCCTATCCACAGCGTGTTCTACCCCCGGATTTACGCCCATGATCAGTGGCGGATCTACGTGTTAGCTCCATGGGCCAGCCCACCCCCCCCATATTTTCTGATTAAAAAAAATAATAATAATTTGTTATGGAAACTGCATAATAAGTTAATGTTTATATTTAAAATGTATTCTTTTTTTGGAAATTAATTAGGTCAAGGGTCTGTGGAATTATGCGTTTAAAGGGTTTAAACGATGTGATATC
Organism: Symmetromphalus regularis; assembly: GCA_032355785.1. Taxonomy (NCBI): domain Eukaryota; kingdom Metazoa; phylum Mollusca; class Gastropoda; order Neomphalida; family Neomphalidae; genus Symmetromphalus; species Symmetromphalus regularis. The sequence goes on from JAULBS010149139.1 coordinate 7,709, forward strand.
GACCTTGACCTTGATCTGGGATATATTCATCGAGAGGTTATACCACGGTTGCAGTATGTCCAGTATCTGATATATTCCCGTACACGAAGCAAGGCCCTGCTATTTGATGGGAACAAATATGCTTCAGTTTCTGACCTAAACATTACAAGAAATATCTAGATATACAATAAAATTGCCAACTTAGGTGCTTATTACATTCCATTTCACAGCAAATCTCACAATATCGACTGATTTTCGTTTACAACCGCTGACATTTAAAAAAATGGCGGTCGGAACATAAGTAAAAAATACGAAACTTCAATTTACCCGCTAGCTCTATCGGTCCTATTAAATACCAGAAAGAGCGAGATGGTCTATCTCTATACCAGAGTATATACGTGTCAAAGTTACGTGTTACTTTACAGTAATTCAGTTAAATGTTTCTCATCGTGGAGTGACCAGTCTTCCTGAAACGTCATTCATTGTATTAGAGTGTAGCTTATTCAATCAGTGGTAGGTCATACTGTTTACCCGGTAGTGCTGTTCCTCTCACATAGGGTGAGGGTACACATTATGATACACTGAGACATCGCTCGTTACCATCATGGTAAAATGATCATCAAATGTTACCTTCGCACAGAAATTCATATTCAGTAGATAAACATCTATAATTATAGAAAATTCCTATATGGGTTGTTCTAACCAGCGTAATCAAGCTGGCAGCATTTTTCATGATCAGTATTACTTTCTTGAATTAATTCTAATTTTCCGACATCACGTTTTCACAATTAGGCTTTTATTCCCCAGGGCGGCTGTTTATCCGATAGCGGAAGACGTACGTCGTTCTGTGACTTTTGTCAGACGAGGTTTCTCATGTGTTATGGCCGTCAGGTCCATTCAGAATGTCTAGTCCTTTTGTCCTTAGTACTCAAATAGGTATGACATGGAATATTTCATTTCACTTTTATTGATTGATTCCTCTTATCACAAATTTCCTTCATTACTTTATCTTTTTATTATTATTGTTATTGTGACTACTACTAGTAATACTATGCTAATGAGTGTTTTAATGCCAGGTTTCTGCTATGCTAATCATATTATATTCTGTGCTAATGATGTGCTAAAGTTATGCTATGCTATGCCATGCCATGCCATGCCATGCCATACAATGCCCATACAATGTTACGCTATGCTATGCTATGCTATGCTAATGCTGTGCAAGTATTACTCTTCATCCCAAATGTGAGTAAAGGGATTCATAATTGATGAATTTGCCTTTTCATGTAAGCTGTAATCATTATTCTATGCGAGTCATTCTGTACACAATACAGCAGCTGTACGTGCTATATCACTTACTTCATTTCTGAAACTACGAGTTGTTCAAATTATATTAAAATACATGTACAAATTAGTACAAACTTTATCCAAAACCTTTTAGAACGGGAATGCTTCAAGTGGCCATAGGAGCCGGGAGGCTAGAAGGTCCGCCCCTTTTTTCTCCTGTTCTTATTTCGGGTGAAGATTCGCAGTTTCATACAACACATTTTATTCACCCCCTCCCACTTTGAGAAATTTGTGAAAATTCGTCCTACGGTCCTGTTAGGTTTTAATGTAACTATTTTTTTTTTTTAATTCAGCCTTGATAACTAAAATGCCTACATGTGTATATTTCAATTCGTTTTTGTATATATTCCTCCTACGCCGTTGAGCAACGGCCCGAGTGTAAATAATTCTTGTCTTGTCTAAGAATAAATATTCGTAGAAGCAAGACTAGGAGCATTGCATTGGTCATGTGTGTCGTGTGAACAAGCCGTTAATGAGTAGATACGGCAAGTAACGATAGTTATATTTAGCCAGAGAAAGAAAGATGAAAGATGATATAATCACGTGGTAGACAGTGACCTTTTTAATATGGCATAATATTCATAAATAATCCTCTTTGTAATAGCAACACGCATCATTATGGCTTTTCACGCTAGTTTGTCTTGAGCATACTGACCCCCAGGAACAAAAGCGTTTAACTGTGACAGACATGTTCGAACAAATCGAAATATGTAGACGCGTTTCTTCATTTCTAAGACCAAATCCTGATTAAAACTGAGCGGAATTACCAGTTCAGTACTTAAATGTTCTATGGTCGGAATGATCCAGTTCGCCCCGGACCCAGTGCCCTTGTCTTAAGACCTTGGGTCCGTGGCGGGCATGCCCGAACCAATTGGATGTGGGCATGGTTCAAAAATCAAATTTGAACTTGAATGATCCAGAATTGGGTCGAATTGACCTAGACAATTTGCATTTATTACTATCATTCTGTGAACTGTTCTTGTGAGCTAGTTGGCATAGGCCTACGATTGTGATAGGGCCTTCTACTCCTGGTATTGAGCAATCATCACAAAAAATACTTAATGAACAGTTTGAAATGGGGCCTACATTTCCCATCTGGTCTGGGCCTATTAACAGCTTTGCACGGGGCTGTCTAGACCAACATGAAACTAACTGGGCACTGGGGAGCAAATATTATCACCCAAGATATTAATAATGAGCTACATATTACTCGATCTTTGGTACATTTGGATCTTTCCTATTTTGAGATAACACCGTATGACTATATAATACGGTGTTTCAGGATTTCTGAAAGGGGGGTCCAAATATGGATTTCTGAAAAGTGGGGGGTCCAAAAGTGATGAGTGAATAGAAGAGGTGAAAAAATTGTTAATTTTCACGTCCTTCCACTCGGTAAAAGGTTAAAAAAAATCGAGAAAAGGGGGTCCTGAATCCCTGGACCCCCTTTGGATCCGCTACTGTAATATCACCTGTACTGCTATTTGTCTTCAATGTTTAGTTAATCCATGAGGGGAATTCAGTACACTTTCTGTGATTACAGTCATTAATACTGGTTCTAATTTTAGAAAGTCCGGGGTTGTAGGTAAGTGGGGAAGAAAAGCTGTCTGTACCTCCTTGATAGCAGTCATTAACGACTGATCTCTTGCTACAGAACTGATACTAGAAAATTATTCTTCGATGACGTGTTTGAGACATTGCGTCATGGTTCAAAAATCCTTCCAGACCTACCAGTTCCAAAGAACAAAACTCTTATTTTGTTTTCTTCACACCGTTTCTCTACACATGATGGAATCCAAAGTATTAATCAGATATTTTTTTTAATAGTCTAAAACTAATCAGATAAATAATGTGGGTCTTTTTTTTTTCTTTTTTTTTATATTTAAAAAATTTAAAGTCAGTCAAAAATTAAGATACTACGAGTTTGCGAACTGTAAGTTTATTTTGTTCCATTGGTGTTTATAGAAACAAAAAAGTAAAGTTTGTTTTATTTAATGACGCCTCTAGAGCACATTGATTTTTATTTTACCACCGGCTATTTGGCATCAATCATATGGTCACTCTGACATATTTTTAGAGGAATCCCGCTGCCGCCACATAAGCTACTCTTTCCGATAAGCAGCAAAGGGTCTTTTATATACACTGACCCACAGACAGGACAGCACATACCAAGGCCTTTAATGAACCATTTGTGGACCACTGGATGGAACTGAAAATAGCTCAAACTGCAAATGGGTCCACTGACAAGGGTTGATCCGACGACCAACAACTTCACAGGCGGACACTACCGTTTGAGCCATTTTGTTTTATTCCCTCACCCCCTCCCTCCATAATACCGATAGTTCTTATCCCTCTCTGGCAATGCTCCAAATTGGTGACATAATCAATTATTTTACCTCCCCATGGAACCGCGCATGAGACAGACAGACAGACAAATAATGTTTCAAAATAACTTTCATGAAATAGAATACTACAGCTTTGTTAAAGCTAGTATTAGTTGTTATTCATAACGACCAGGGTAATTTTCATGGATTAAACTGCGGTCATGAACAAATACCAGATATTGGGTGGGTCATCGTTTCCTCATTCGACAACACTAATGATTTCACCTTATTAAACTGATCTAAACAAACATGTAATTTAGTTTTTTTAATATCCATTTAGTATACTAAATCTAAACTTAATTTCTGTTCTTAAGACTGTTCGTGAAAAATTGGGCTTTGATGTTATTCGATATCAGACAACGTTCATTTCCGTTTTCCGTGATAAAAGTAACAAATGCAGCTCAAGGACACCTATTATCGAACAGAGCCATTATTCGAAATAAACTTAATAATTTTGTAATGTATGTTATTTTAATTAAAAATCTTTTGAACTTTAGAGATTTTTTTCAAATTACCTTGTTTTTAGTCGACTTGTCTGGCACGTTATCAAGTGAATGTACTGATTTGAAAACATAATGGTTGACGGTTTTTATATTGAGCTCTTTTAGTGTTATTTCCATATGTTTCTGTCCTGTAACAATGACTGTAAATAGGTAAATGACAATAATTCATAATCCCAGGCAGACAAGGAGGCAGAGACAGACAAACAGACAGACAGACACAGACCGCGGTTCCAGCAATTGTGAATAGGGGGGCGCCACTATGGAGGGCAAAGTCCGACCTTGCGAGCGCCGAAACATTTTCACAGGAAACATTTTCATTGCCCGAAAACTAC
>JAULBS010149150.1:0-12246 GCA_032355785.1 Symmetromphalus regularis
TATATATATATATATATATATATCAAATTATTATATACTCTTATCTTAGTCGCAGATTTAAGACATTTATAAAATAATGCATCAAAAATGTGTAAAACTTTGCCGATTTATTGTCAGTCAATCAGTCCCTGCTCCTAATACTTCCGCTCAAGCACTGGGGTTCAGAAAATCCTCTTACCTGATTGGTCATAAATTTTCAATGCATTCCAATGCAGTTTACTACTGCACATTTGAAGTGAAAATTGTAATGCGCTGGGTACCGTTCACCATATGACGAAACTGCATTAAGCAGTGATCGGCAAGTCTGCGGGGTGCAAGCATGGGATTAAAGTTATTGAATCTCAGTTATTATTAATTGGATTAAAATAATAAATACATCATTGGAAAGGATTGTAAACAAACGAAGATAATTCAAGAGTTATGATATTTTGGTGGGGTCTTGCGAGATTACCAAATTACTTGGAGTGGATTGCTATGACGCAATTAGCCGCATTGGCGTGCATTGTTTTAGTTGTGTGATGAATAATGAATGGGGGTATGTTGGCCATGCTAATTAGACTGTGCTGTTAGACACTGGGACAGTCTTATAACTGCATGTCAGGTCTAAAATTTCAGTTCGTTAGAATCCTCTGAATCCAGTTTGTAAAATGTGCACGTGTGTACTTTTTGCTGCTTGTTCATACGGGTATTATCGCATTGCATAAAATCAATTTTTAAAATATATTATCAGTGAACAAAAGTGGGAGTGCTTGAATATAAATTTGGAAAACAAATTAATATCATTGTTATGTGGGAAATGAACCCTGAATCCCTTTCGTTTTTCTGTTATACAAAGTGCTTTGGTACATCAAAACGTGTTAGAAATCGGTAACATGAGGCCAGACTGGTCTTGATAATCCAAACTGTTCTCAATACTACATTGATGCAAATGTATGGCTTACACAACTTACATGATTAAAATACATGCAATCTGGATCGTGCTATGTTTTTAAAACAGCGAAGACTAGAAGCTTGAGAACAGTTCATTTATGTTTAAAACAAATTCCGTTTGATGCAGTACTTTGTTAATGTTTTAATCCAATTATGATTTCATTTCATCAGAAATAGTTTACGTAAATCCATTTGGATTCTGATGTTTAATACCCACGCGAATTCTAAAGTGAATTGGATTCATGTGTACACAGTTTGTCACATCTGCCACAATTCCAACAACCACAAGTAATATATAAAACATAAAGTAATAATATTTATACCAATGGATCTTCCTCCTGGGCCTGAGAGGTGCCTGTCAGATTGACAACTTGTGGCTGGTTTCTGTCACTCAGCTCACGATTTACCTCATTAACCACCTCCAGAATGGCTTCAGCAAGAGTTTGGGATGGTTTTAACTCAAAGCCATTTGCTGTAATAGACAAAAACTTTTTTTTATCATCTGTGAATGCTGAAACATCTTGGAAAAATATATCATTTAGGTGATTTTTAATGGTCCAGTGGTAGAATATTGGATTCTCAAGCTAAGGCAGTGGTTCAAAACCTGCCAGTGATTGACTCACACCTATTGTTGAAATTATCAAATATTTGACATCCAGTGCTCCGTTAGTGTCGTTAAACAAACAAAAAACAACAACATAAAACTCATCAAGATATGTGATCAAGATTTCTTAAATATATCCATTAGTTTTTTTAACATTTTAAACATCCATATCAGTAAAAAAATTTATTATAAAATGCTTACCTTCATCTGGTTTACAGAAATCCTTGACAATCAGTGCATTAAGAAGATCATACACCACATCCTTGATCGACTGGTTTATAAGGATGGCAATATGTTTTGTTGGAAAACACTTGAGAATTTGTGGAGCATTGGGACCAGTGTACCTAGCTTCATCTTCATCTTAAAAACAATAATGAAAATCATTTTCATTTCATTATTTACAGACATACGTTTTATGAAAGGAGATTTAAGTTTAACAAAATATGCCATTAAGAAAATAAAAAATTGAAATCTTTAACCCAAACTGTAAATATGAGGGAAAATATCAAATACCATCCTCTCTATATTTTTGAGAAAGCAGTCTTAAATAATTCAGGTGAGGATGTAAAATTGACAATAACAATGTTTCCAAATAAAAAGAAATACTAAGATCAGATAAAATCAAAACATGTGTAACTCACATCAATGACAAGTATATAAAGTAACAATAGATAAAACAACATGGCAATCATATACAAAATATTAAAAAGAAACCTCGAAGGATTTTGCTTGGAGGTGGTAGAGCAATCTGTAGCGTTTCTTTGGCAGCTTCAGAGAATATTTCAGCATTCCTGCAGGCAGCTGGGGCCATCACACGAAACATGTAATGCATTTCTTTTGATCCAATACTTCCTGTATTCACTCCACTTAAACTAGATCCTATTCCAGCACATGCACTTCTCAACACCTAACACAAACAATTATAAAGTGAGAAGTAAAACATATAAATGCTTATACCAGTTACTTACATAAGAATTAAAGTGTGAAAAAATAAACTGTTCATCTGTCAAGTGATAAATGTAACCAAACATTTAATGGGGTTGGAGATATTCTGGAAGTTAAAAACGGCTAAATATTGTTAGGGTGACATCAATGTCTTGTTAACAGGTCTAAAATGCATGACAATTTTAATCCCTGTATGTCTGAGCATCAAATTTGTGTTAATTAAAAAACTTGATAAAGTGAGTAAAGGTTGTTGTATTATATTCATGATATGGCTAAAATACTGTTAAAAAATTAAGTATACAACAAAGAAAATAAAAAGGCAATAACATTAAAAATTATATTTTCTTTTGATCAAATTTATCTCTGTCAAGTGCACTGACAACTGCATCAAAATACTTACTTTTTCCATGCAATACCGCAGTGATGATGGTTCCTCAAGAATATGTCGGAAGATCAAGTTTGCCAAAGATATGAAGCCTTGGAATGCTGATACCTGGGTGAGGGACAACAGCAGCTTAGGACCTCCAAGTTCTGCAAACAACACTGCATATTTATGCACTCGGGTGAGACGCAGAGTGAGTCGGAGAGCTGCATGCAGTGTATCTGGGTCCACTGGTATCCCAATCAGTGACACTACTGACCTACATAACAAACAATACAGTAAATAACATGTTGTCTAAATAATAATATGAAAACAATAAAAACTTCCTTTATAAAAGTTCTTTAGTTCAACAAATGCAAATAATCAATCACTTTAAAAAAAAAATTAAACAACTTTTAACTGACTCTAAATTTTAAATACTGGTTAATACTGACATTGGTTTTTTTCCAATCATTTAGTAAATAACAACAGTTTAATTCAGAGGCAGAATGTTTAAGTACATGAAGTGTAAAATCTCACCGTATGACTGTTGTAACTTGATCATCATTTAGTCCCATGACATTAATTGGTTCTGGTTTGAATTTTTCCTCCTCACATTCAGTGTCCATCTTGTCCTCTGCAAAACATAAATAAAAAATGTTCCCAGTTTAACTGAAAAACCTAACATAACCATAAGTGGGCTAGAAGTCAATAAGTGTTTCTGTTACAATTTATATGGATCAGAATATCACAAAAAAACATTTTGCCTATTTCAACACTGTCTACTCACTGCTGCAGTTATTAATTAAGAACAAACTAGAATGCAATCAACTGTTCTTTAAGCTGAAATCTTGAAACCAAAATTCAGTATATATATATTTTTATACCTGATGCTTCCTTTGTAGACTCTGGTTCAGACTCATTCTTGCTTGGTTCCTTTTGTTCTTCCTTTGGTGGCTTTTCTTCTGCGGTTTGAAGTGACAGCATGATCGGCCTTCTGTTGCCTGTCTCTTCATTCATCTAGTAAGCAAAAAGTTACCATATTATAAAATTATATTCCATAGTTGGTATAATGAATGTGATGGCCTGTTTATAGGAAAGACCACACATGCAAGACAGAATTCCTAAAATATAGCTATTATCATAATAAAATATTTTTATAATTTTCCTTATCTTCAGAATTTGCTTTTAGTAAATCTGAAACATGCTATGAACATTATTATTTAAATATGATAAGGGAAAGTAACAAATTATGGGCTGAAGTTTGATTTTTCACAACACAAGCATGCATACACACAAATGCACAAAATAGTGATTATTTAAAAATATATATACCTGGACCATAGAGCCAAACTGCACAGCATACCGTCTTCTTCCAGCCTGAAATCTAAAAACCACAACAAAAGTCTTGATAAAGTAATTAAACATCCTAATAGTTGTTTGTTTTTTCCATGATGCATGAAAATCCATGGAAACCCACCACCTGAAAAGGTCTGTCTTCAAATAATTTGTAATAAAAGTATTATTAAAAATAAACAGTTTCAAAACACCAGATACGCTCCCATCCCCATCACAAACAAAGTTATCTTCATGAAACAGGAAGAATAGAACACTTCATCAATAAATCAAAATTCATATGACTTATGCACCAATGAATCAATATGTACATTTTCATCATTATTTTAGAAATAAAAAAAATTAATTCAGTTATATCTAAGACATTATTTTAAGGATCAACACTAACATTCAAATACCCTATATGTAGTTCCTGTTTATAATTTTTTAAATAAAAATTGAAGTTTTGTGAGTTTTCAATAAAATGTTTTTTTTTTAAATTAAAATTATTAAGTTAAATGTGTTACAAGTGTATGATAACACAAAATCTCTGAGTACAGTGAGCACTAACCTGATGCTTGTCTCCCCAGCTCTAAAGGCATCATCAATGGTTTTATTGTTACTCAAGCTGTATTTACACCATCGACCACTGCTGTCATCAAACCACTTCCAGGTGTGACAGTTTGCCTGAAACAATAAGATATTTCAACAATACTCTGTAAAAGAAATGTGCTAAAAGAAACTGACAGAAATATTTTTTTAGTAACATCTTAGCACTGTGTTTAAGCAACAGTATTTATATTAAGTTTTAAACATATGGTTACTGTAAGAAACTGTTTAAAAAAGAAACATTAGTCATCAGTGCCAGTTAGCAAATATTGGTGTAAGACATTTAACACATTCAGCTTTATTACTACACTACATGTGCTGTACATCTGGCTTCCTGTAGGCCTGTGACTTTTAAAATTCTTTCAATGTTTTTTGGACTAATTACATGGGATGTTTTAGTTTCTTTTGACCTCCACGTCTTGTAAGAAACTGCATTGCTTACCATAACAGTTGAAGCTTGGATCTTTCTTTGGGATATCACAGACACTTTTTCAAACAAATCTAACATTAAAAGCAATGGGGCAAGCCATCTGAAAATAAAATAATCAGCGCATGTGTAATTTGACAAAACCAACTGGAAGACAACAATTACAGTAAAATGCACATTAAAGTAATAGAATTAACATATTTAATATAAATTTATCTCTCTTTAAAAAAAAAAATATTTCACTAAATAAAGAATGTTTTATATTTTTGATATTTTATCTTTATTTGGCAGTTTGGGCTTCATTATTTTTTTTTCTCTAGATAATAAAGTCTGGGGATTTTTGTTCTGTTTTAGTCATTTTTTCGTTGTGCTTTCTATTATTCAGTATTTCATTGTGGATATTTACTTAGAAGTGATTTAAAATATCTTAATAAAGAGTATAAGTTACTTTCAAAACCATGGTCTGAATATGAATTCAATTTTTCCCATATCAAGAAAATTAGTTATCTAATATTACCAAAAGACTACAAAATTCTTACTTTGGTGTGGGTGCATCTTTAATTTGAGAGAGACTAAGCTGCACAGCATGTAATACTTGCACTAGTAAATCTACCAGCTTTCTCTTTTCAACTGCTTCTGCACAAGGCATCATCATTTCCTGAAAAAACAATAATAATGTAAAAATCTTATAATATAGGCCATTACTTCCTGTTTTCCATTTATCATGTCTTTTTTTAAAAATGCATGTCCCTTACTGCCAGTTTAGGAGTAGTTATGTGAAGCAATAGGTGTTTTCTGTAGATTGTGTTGCGAATACCATGTGTCCTATTCTTACAAAATGATGTCAAACGGGTAATTTTACTCCAGATGCCAAACAGTTCACTGGGGTTAATGTGTGTGAAAATTAATCTTTTTTGGAGTGGGTGTTCTGGTAATTTTTTCTAAAGACCATTTAGCTATCATATTCTTACTATATTTTCTTCACATTATTTTTAGCAGAATTAAAATAGTCTTTTGTGGCATAACCAAAATAGTCTTATTTGTGGCATAACCATCAATGCCATCTTTGATGTGCGTCAAGCTAACAAATGTGATTTAAAGAATTTAGTCTGAACATACCTCAAACAGGAGACTAAGCAAATGCAGCCTCGTGGCATACTTGACACTGTCTGAATCACTGAACAGCTTATCCAGGGACTCTTTTGTTACAGATTTATCAACTATTTTCTCCAACAGACTGTTGCTCAACTCATGTATCTGGAAAACAAACATTTATTTTTATCAGCGCTTTGTTATTTTTCCAAATTGTTATTCACTTGCATGTAAATAACAAATGATCATGTAATTTTAAACAAGTCTAAAAAGCAACTAGTCAACACATATAAACTACAGATAATTTCCAATCACATGCCATCAATATTAATGTGAGCCAAGCATGTCTGCAACTACAAACAATGCAAATGTAAGGAATCTATTTGCATGCTTGTATGTGTAAATAAATACAAATTTTTCATAAGGGAATAAAGTTAAGTATGCAGATTGACTATATTAAAAGTAGCCCAAAAGCTACTACTGTTTATTTTGGCAGTTATTAACTGAATAGCTATTTATGACATCATGATGTCAGACCAATACATCTAATCTGTACAGAACAATGCATTAAGTACTTGGTGATTTATGATGGTAGCAATGGCAAAAATAACTGTTTTATTACTACATCATTTGATCTAAAGTAAAGCTTGTTTTATTTAACGACGCCTCTAGAGCACATTGATTTTCATTTTATCATTGGCTATTGGATGTCAATCTTATGGTCATTCAGACATATGTATTTAGCGGAAACCTGCTGCTGCCACATAGGCTACTTTTACCGATAAGCAGCAAAAGGGTCTTTTACATGCACCGTACCACTGAAAGGACAGCACATACCATGGCCATTCATAAACCAGTTGTGGACCACTGGCTGGAACGGAAAATAGACCAAACTGCAAATGAATCCAGTGAGAAGGATCGATCCAATGACCGACCGGTTCACAGGTGGACACTACTGTTTGAGACATCATTTGATCTATTCATACATCAAATGATCAATTCACAAAACTTACTTCAGACATATTTATATGTAACTGCAATCCATATTTAAACTGTACACAACATGGCTGTCATGCAAGTAATTACAGAATTCAAATTCACAATACCACAATGTCATTTACCATCATGTCCCATTAAGAATTTTTTAATCTGCTGTTTTATCTTCATGTTCCAAAAAGGTATAACTGGAATGCCCCTCAAACTAGGAATGTCAACCCCTATTCTATATTGGCAATTATTTAGAGATATAAACTACAATGATAATACAACAAGTCAAATTTAACAGGTTTACGTTCAGGAAGAACTAAGACTTTAACAAAATTACCTCCTGTACAAGTGTAGCAAGTGTTTTGTCCCTCCACTCACTTCCGTTTCGCTGAGTAACAACAACTATCAAATCACAGACTCTGTATACTGTTTCAGGTAGAGTATCCAGTAGTTTCATGCAGCCTAGAATAATAAACATGCTCATAATACCACATTATTATACAGTAAACATATCAAGATTCTGTTAAAAACACTACATTTTTATTGTCACTAAAAGAAATGATATCCATCAGTTATTGGCATTCTTTTAACCTTCCTCAAAGAGCAATTGATTTTTCTTCTTGAAAGTGCAATATTTTGAAGAAAAACCTTTGCTTAACAACATATTAGCACATTGTTTAATTAGCAGCTTTTACATGTCATAATCCTCAAAGGAAATCTGCTACCACCACATGGGGTACTATTTCAAACTAGTAGTGAGTGATATTTGATGAGATTTCATATAGACAGGACTGCAAATACCACAGCCTTTCTTATACCAGATGTGGATTACTGGCTGAAAATAAAAATAGGACTACCTCTTGAGCTACATCCCACACGCGGAATATTTTGAGGGATATTGTTTATGAAACAAGACTTGAGTTAAGTACTGTAACATAATCCAAAAGCAACAAAATGTGAAACCACAGAAAATATGCTACAATACAAATGTTATTAAATGTACAGATAGACATAAAAGAAAAGTTGTTTTGATAATGGCCAATCAAATTAAAAATATGTACATTTTTCATTAAAATGGAACAACCAAAAACACACACACACACAATATAACGTAATCAATTTTAGGTGAGAAATAATCCAATTCACCTTATATTTACTCATACATTAAATAATAGTAGTACTTTATTACTAATGCTCAACATAAGATTAAGTGGAACAAACCTGGTATAATAGTTTCTGTGAACGTATCTAACACTGCCTTGTCCAAAGGCTCCTCAACCTCCTGTTTTTCTGTCTCATTTTCTTCTTTTTCCTCTTCCTTCTTCACCTCTTCCTATGTACAAAATAACACAAACATACAATATTTTATAGAAAGTGGATTTTATTTTTAAATGTTCTTTTTTATTTTTTACTGTTTTTGAAAACAATGTAAATATATGAAATATCCATTAAATGGTTTAATTTCTGAATTATTTTAACTAGTCTGATAGATAAACCAGAAGGCATACCTGATCAGTAGACATTACAACATTCTCTCCCAAAGACATAGCAATGGCTTGCATCATTTGGTCTTCTTCTGTCATGTCAATACCAATTGCTATTGGCTGAAAGTGAAAATAAATAAGAAAATGAAACAACCAACCCAATGTTAAAGCTTGTAAAAATATTTTTGTAAATTAAAACTTGATTTTTTTATTCCAATTCCTTTTTTACAAAAATAATCAACACATGTAAAGGAAAAACATGGGTTGCTATTTCTAGATAATATATAACGCTGTGTAATCCAAAATACATTAAAATATATAAGCAAAAGAAGACATCACTGCCAATGATATTTACAAAACACGTATGTCTGGCAATCCAACTTTAGTCAGGACGAGAGAATTATTTATATAGGCCAGTCAATCTAGCTCATTTTAGGGCTTGACCCACCACAAATTACAAAAGAAACGATTCCACCTGTATTCATTCAGGAATGACCCCCTAAACACCATATTAAATATCTCAAGGAATCTAAATAGGGGAAGGGGGTCAAATATGCTAATTTATGCTAATTAGTAGCCAAATATAGGAAAACTTTTGTCAAAAATCATCTGAATAAGTCAATCAAGGTGTCTAAACCTATGTTTTCAGTATCCAGGAAATCAATGAAACCATTCTTATTGCGAAAAAATATGTTGCATCATGGGTAATATGCAAATTAGTCACCAATTTTTGACCATTTTCAGGGAAATTTGAGATATTAGTAATTTTCGTGAAAACTTCTCCTGTTGTGACCATTTATGAGTCTAACCCTATGTTCTTAGGGTCAAGGAAACCAAATGATATATTTTTAAGGCAATTATAAAGTGCATAATGGGAAATGTGCTCATTACCATTATATAATGTCAAACTGCTGTCACGAAATCAATGTTAGTGTTTCTTCTTAATCACTGATTTACGCTAAAAGAAACGCTCCTCCTTACTTATATTTCATCTCTGTAATGTTAAACGTGACCCATCTTCAATCTTCACTGCCAAGCATTAGAAGTGAGTTGTTTTATATTTTCTGCATTGGCCCTCCATATATATTACATATACCCTACTGCTATCTTTGTTTTAATTAAGTTTAAGACAATAACAATATTTGATTCAAAAGAATTTCCTAAATATGTAACACGAAGCAAGTTTTCTTCTAAATGTGAAATGCTATGATGCATCAAATTTGTTTATAGATGCCACACAGGTAGGTTTTATCCCAGTTAGATCACTTTACAGAGATTAACATAGGTATTTAATTCTTGCATCTGAAACATGTGGCAGGCTTCATCACTTGAAACTGATATGGGGTGCCAACTTGGTATTTATCACCTGACGGTGTAGAACTATGTCAGTCTTTCAGGACGTTTTTTTTTCCCCCCGGAAATATGGAACGCCAACAATTGTTTTTCGATGGATATGAGGATGGGCCCTCAATAAAGGATGCGACACACATACGACGTACAGGTGGTTGTGCGGGGACAACTGTCATCTTCACCGGACAAACAATCCTCTGTATGAAGAAGGAAAACTTCATAAAAAACAAGAAGAACAAGCAGCGTTTCCTCAAAATGCTCAGTAATATGTTAGAAATGGCTGGATGCACAACAATTCATGCGGAGGGTGATGCAGATGCAAAGATAGTTGATGCAACTATTGAATCTGCAAAATCAATCAATACTGTCCTTGTTGGTGATGAAACCGATTTACTGGTACTGCTATGTCACCATGCGGATATCAACTCAAATGACATCTTCTTTAGACCAGAGCCCAAGGCAAATTCCACCAAGCATCTGGGACATAAAGAAGACAAAAGCCACACTTGGCGATAATGTGTGTTCACACATCTTATTTATTCATGCTATACTGGGATGTGACTCAACTTCAAGAGTACAAGGACTTGGCAAAGCCAGAGCACTAAAAATGATCATAAAGAATGCAAAGTTCCGTCAATTTGCACAGGTTTTCAGTGGCAATAAGAACACTCCCAAGCAGGATATCATCAATGTGGGGAAGGAAACGTTAGTATGCCTCTTTAACAGAGCAGAAAAAGATTATCTGAATAGTTTGCATTACAAATGATACTGTGATAAGGTGAAAAAGGGTTCGAAAGCAGTGGAGGCAAAGAATTTGCCCCCTACATCAGCTGCTGCTAGATATCACAGCTTGAGAGTATTCTTCCAAATTCAGGAGTGGAAAGGAGATGTGTCGGGCCTTGAGCCATCTGAGTGGGACTGGAAAGAAGTTGGGGTGAACAGTTGTTGCCAAACACAACAGACCTGCCGGCAGCACAAAGCAAATTGCTTGAGATGTTCAGATGCGAATGTAAAACAGGGTGCAGCACACTTCGATGCACATGTCTGAGGCATGGCCTTCTCTGTTCTTCTGCCTGTAGCAACTGTGAGGGTCTTAGTTGCACAAACATTGAAATACTTGTAATGAGTGATATTGACATTGACAATGAAGATGACTAGAAGACAAGAACAGGGTCCAGTTTACAGGCCATCAGTTATTGTGAAAATGTGGATGTTCCCATAACATTACAAATGCAAAATAAATAGCTAATTAAGCTAGCTTTACCATGAAAACAATGACTGGATGACTATTTACCAGGTTGTGAGTGACTAAAACATTTTAATTCTGTAATTTATAAGCACTGATATGCTGTGTCTGAAACGTTCTATTGCTACATGTAGTTCTCATTTCAATCGGCAATTGCTGCGGGCAATTTGCTATTTTCCATGATGCAATGCCTTTTATTGTCTAAAAACCATATTCGTTGATTTCCTTGACCCTAAGAACATAGGATTAGACTCATAAAGGAGAATTTTTCACGAAAATTACAAATATCCCAAATTGACCAGTAAATCGGCAAAAATTGGTGACTAATTTGCAAATTACCCATGATGCAACATATTTTTTCTCGTTAAGAATGTTTTCATTGATTTCCTGGATACTGAAAACATATGATTAGACACCTTGATTGACTTATTCGGATGATTTTTGACACAAGTAAATTTTTCCCTATATTTGGCTAATAATTAGAATAAATTAGCGTATTTGACCCCCCCTTCCCCTTTTGAGATTTCTTGAGATTTTTAATATGATGTTTAGTGGGTCATTCCTGAATGAATGCAGGTGGAATCGTTTCTTTTGCAATTTGTGGTGGGTCAAGCTGCTAATTTGACTGGCCTAATAGTCTGTTTATGCTACTTGGAACATGGATTTTTGTTGATTACTTTAGTTTGCGTGAACCTAGGCGAAAAAGGAATAGAGTTTTGGAAATAGCAAAAAGGTCCTATGTTCCAGTTTTTTTCATTACTTTGTTAAATAATGATTTAAACTATTACTCATTCACTCATATATTAAAATCAACGATATTGCACAGCGTTGACAAGTCTTATCAGACGACAGCATTACAAAGAGGGGTAACTCTGT
>JAULBS010149161.1:0-12246 GCA_032355785.1 Symmetromphalus regularis
TGTGTATAAAAACAACAAGCTAGTTGGAATGGTTTTAACGTCTAATGTTAAACCAATAACGACACCCCAGCACATGGGGTAAGTTGTGTATAAAAACAACAAGCTAGTTGGAATGGGTTTAACGTCTAATGTTAAACCAGTAACGACACCCCAGCACATGGAGTAAGTTGTGTATAAAAACAACAAGCTAGTTGGAATGGTTTTAACGTCTAATGTTAAACCAATAACGACACCCCAGCACATGGTTTATTCAGCAGCTATTAGGTTTCTGACATATGGTATTCTGTGACTCATAGAAACCTGGTACCACAACATAGACAACTACGGTCTTTGATAAACCAGTTGTGAATCACTGGTTGGTGTAAGTAGCTTACACCAACCCATTAAGCCTTTGCGGAGCACACACTCTAGGTTGGAGCCAGTATTGAGATTAAAAACACCATACATCGACTGAGATTTGATCCCATTACCTACCAGCTGTGCCACCGAGGCTGGGAAACAAATAAGAAGAATACTCAGGAAAAGTCAAATCACGCTGAAGCACTCATGAGAAATAGCTGTTAAAGATCGAGATTTGACATTTTTATTTTATTTTTTTATATTATTTATATTATTAATTTATTAATTATTATTATTAGTTGTCTTAACCCTCATCCTGCTGCAGATGTGTGTGTGTGTGTGTATATAATATATATATTAAATTTAATTATATTATACATACATCCAAAATCATGGCTATGACATCACATTGCATTGTACTTTTTAATTACTGTTTATGATTCATCAAAAGAAATAACATGACCATGTTAATGAAAAACTTCAGATATGTGCCTACCAAATATTAAGAAAATCAATTATGAAAATAGTGTTTATATGAAAGGAAACTGCACATTTTTGTAAGTTTACAACTTAAATGCACACTTTTTAGCTGACCTCTCAAGTCTAAGTGTTTTCAGAAAAATGTCATGGTCTCACGGTAAGCTGTGAAAATCTCATGGTTTTCTCTTGCGATAAACATTCATTGCAGTTAAAACAATTTCTGTTTTTGTTCAGTTGAGTTCTCAGCCAATTCGGCCAAAAATATACAATGTGAGCATAAACTGTCATGAATTGTCATCAACTGCATGTTTCAAATTGCTTTAAAGCTGTAACAAAGAACATTAAATGTTGTGTTATTAAACTCGTGTTGTTCTTTTATTGCTTTCTACACAAACGAACGACACTTGATTATTTGTGAACGGGTCAATCTCCAGGCTTTTAATGAAATCTCCAGGTTTTCACTGAAATCTCCAGTTGGGCTTCAGTGTCCAGGTTTCCAGTGCCTCGAGGTTGTATGCCCCCAAGACTCAAGTATAGGGCCTGATTTTAACTTCACTCTTTGACTGGATACCCTCCCCCCCACCTTTCTGCATGCCAGTATGAAAAATCTGTTTTCAATTAAAATTTTGATTCTGACTAAGGAAAGCTTTATTTGTACTTAATGGATTGATTATACTTAATAATTAATGGTCCGAGGGGATTCTTTGAGGATTGTCTTGGTGTGGTTAATGTCATTATTTAGTCCGACACAAGAATAAAACAGTTCAAATACCATAGATATCACAATAAAAGGGCTTTTTAATGTGTCCATGTCACTTTATTACCAGCAGTTTATGTCAATATATGCAATTTCATCCCTGACATCACTTGTTGTTTATAGCAAACACGATGGACAGTGACAATGTTATTCACAGTGTTACTCATTATCTATCTACCACTGGAGAGTAGGATGTAGCTCAAACGGTAGTGTGTCTGCCTGTGAACCAGTTGGTCATCGGATCGATCCTTCTCAGTGGACCCATTTGCAGTTTGGGCTATTTTCCATTCCAACCAGTGATCTGCAACTGATTAATTAAAGGTTGTGGTATGTGTTATCCTGTCTGTGGGACGGGACATATAAAAGACCCCTTGCTGCTTAATGGAAAGTGTAGCCTATGTGGTGAAAGAAGGTTTCCTCTAAATAAATGTCAGAATGACCATATGATTGACGTCAAATAGCTGATGGTATGATAAAAATCAATGTGTTCTAGAGGCGTTGTTAAATAAAGCACTTTACTATTTAGCACTGTGCATACTGTTCCTCACCATGGTGTAGAGTTGTCAGGAGTGGTGAACTGATTCTTATGCACTTTGATTTATCATCCATTGACAAAACATTTATAAGTGATTTTATCGAATTACAGACAAAATGTATAGTACAGTGTCAGTCAAGTCCACTTACCATAATTGTATTCCTGATAATAGTATATTCCTGTTATTTGCTTAATATTCTGCTGCACAGAACCATTTGTATGTAAACATATACAAAGAATTTTTTTAATTGCATATGCTTTCTTTGTAATGTTTGGTTAATTGCATAAGAAACTGTAGAAAAATAGATTTTTTTTTCTTGCAAAGTACCAAAGACCATGGCTGATCTTAACATTTTTATGAAATAATCACAAAATGACCACAAAGTAAGTGTAACCATATACTAGTTTTATATCTGTTATAGTATTCAAGTTACATGGTCAAAGAATTCTTTACTATATTGAATATTTCTCATTTTTATCATCACTGTTTGTTAAATGCACTTTGATTTTATACCAGATAGTACAAGAATAGTTAAATGATTTTTAAAATGGCTCTTCTGATAAAAGAATAATCCTGTTAATTGCATAAAATATTTGGACAAAATGTCTATGCAATTAAGAGGATTCTACTGTATATATATGTAGTAAATTAAGAGTATACATCTATACACTGTGCTTTACCCTTCATAGCCTGCTTACAGCACGTAACTTTCCTCTTTCAAATCACTAATGTTTTTGGGCTTTCTAAGGTTTTGCATGATTCTTATTGGGTTATAAAGTTAAGTTTCTACAACCTAACAGAAAGAACAAATATCTCATTACACATTGTTATCTACATGTGTAAGGCAATGCAAGATTAAGCCTCGGCTGGCCCTAAGGTACATTTTGAAATTTTAGATTATGGCCTGAACAATTTAAATTGTGCCAATTCCAACAAATTGGTTGTATTTCCACTTCATCTACTTTATGATTCTTCTTTGCTTATATCGTAAATAAGAATGATGTAATAGTTGGGGCTAGAGAACTTTAACTTGCCGCAACACATATATTACCCTGGTAGGGACAGAAATTAGAAATAATTTGTTTAAAATAATAAAATTTGGAGAAAACTGCTTGTCCATTTTCATGGCTCGAATTTTTGGCTGGCCCTGAGGCACATGTCTGGTCGGCCTAATGGTTAATCCGGCACTGGTGTAAGGTAATTACATGTATTAGGTTGCTCTTTTTGGCAATTATCTAAAATTATAAAATATAATGTTTATTTACCACAATTTGAACACGTTTTAACAAAAGTCATTTTATTTTTTATCATTACAAGAAATCTGATTTTTAAATTAATGTGTTTTATGTGCCTGGAAGAAAAGAAAATATTTCAACATGTTTTATGGAAACCTCCAGATATTTCAGAATTCACCACTGATACCATTGTAACCAAAAAAAGAAAGTGAAATTAAATAAAAGGGCATGACTCCCATTACAAGTACATGTATGCATGTTTAAAGAACTATAGTAAAGGTTGCTATGTTTTGACATTATATAAAATATTTTTATCATACAGTGCTTATTTTGTGTATTTTATCAAAATTTGAAGGTATTTTCAACAAAAATTAATTTATTTCATGTCAGAACAGTTAATCAGTAAATTAAATTAATGAAACTGATGTGTCTGGAAGAAATGAATGTATTTCAACATGAAGTTTTATGGAAAGAAACTGGTATTTCAGAATTCAAATGGTAAAATAATTTCAAAGCAAATCTCTTGAAATATAAGCGTATGTTATATGTTAGTGTGTTTTTTAAAGAAAACATTGCATGAAATATAACAAAGGCTGCTAATTTGGACCAGTAGATATAGATCTGAAACACATTTATCATTCAATGCCTATTTGACACCGTTTACAGAAATTTGAAGATGTTGTCCAATCTTTTTCTTCATTTTTCAATCAAACTCTGTTAACTATATAATGAAGGAATAAGATTTAAGAATTAGAAGCTGTTGCCATGTAAACATGAATTACTTATTAATTTATTTTCTAATTAATGAATCATGAATGTGCGTAAAAACAGTAAGTAAAATGATGGCATTTTTAAAAAAAAGCCCCAATGCAACAGGATAAGGTAAAATTGAAGTGGTCTCGAAAGTTAAAAAGTAAACTTTGTTTTATTTAACGACGCCTCTAGAGCACATTGATTTTTATCTTGTCATTGGCTATTGGATGTCATACATATGATCATTCTGACATATGTCTTTAAAGAAGACCGGATGTCGCAAACATACTCTGCTCTTTCTGATAAGCCACAAGGGTCTTTTATATGCACCTACCCCTCAGACAGGACAGCACATACCACATCTTTTGATGAACCAGTTGTGAACCACTGGTTGGAATGGAAAATAGCCCAAACTACAAATTAGTCTAATGAGAAGGATCGATCTGATGACTGACAACATCACAGGCAGACACGCTACCACTTGAGATGTGGTAAATAAAAAAATTTAATCAGTGAATTCAGTGTTTCTTCTTTTATGAGATGCATTCGTATGTGTGTCTACGTGCATGCCTTCGGTTTTTTTTATATTAATGAAACAAATCCCACCTGGGATTACTCTAAAAATAACGTACCTAGTATTCAAATTAAATTGTGACTACATCTGTGAAACATGAACTTTAAAAAGTAATGAAAATTAGTGTTTTTTCTTTTCTTTCACACCAAATCAATAAGGAAAACGTAAATCAGTTTTTGTATCAATCTGCATACATCAGCTTTAAGGCGAGACAACCAATCAAATAGATGAGTGGGAAGCCAAGCAATTGATGATGGAGAAATTACTTTCTCGTTCATAATTGCCAATTAAATCCTTTAAGGGGCATTCTCACTATGCGACAAATAGCATGCGAGAGATTCGTACTGTTAGGACAGCTAAATCACAACAACATTGGTCTTACATGACACCTTGAGATGGAGTTATAGTGATTAGAACATGTCCTATTTCTAATGACAAATCCTAAGGTATTAACCAATCAATAAATGCTAAAATGTATCAGGCAAGAGTTGTGTCCCTGTTGCATTGCTATTGCCTGTCAACAAACTTGAAGGTAAACAGCCTTGAATTATGAAGAAAAGCAGCCGAAGACATGCTATAGAATCTGCAGAAAGAAAATTACAAAAGAAAATACAGAGAGGCTACATATTTAGGCCTAACTGACACCTCTGAGGCACTTGGTTGACAACCAGTGATTAACAACTAATGATTAACAAACAGCACCTGCTTCATGGTTCGGCAGCAAATGCTTAGAAAACAATGAATATGTTATGTAATTTGCAGCACAATCACGTTCATAAGTAGAAATACAGAAACATTTCCACTCTCCATTTACTGGCCCCCGTGGCGCAGTGGTTAAGTTATTGGACTCGTGGCTGAATCTCAGTTGTGGAATGGGATTTTTAATCTCAGTATTGGCTTCAACCACAAGACTCACTTGGTAAATCCATAATGTTGTCATAGTATCCAAAGTATGTAATGAATGCACACACTAGTAATCTGTATTGCACAAAATATTTAACAGTAAAAACATTATTTCAAACTATCACGAACTATTAACTCCAAATTCAGAAAATGTAATGCCCCCAGGGGCATTAAATAGGGAATATACGGTATGAAAAGAGAAGATAATAAAACATGTATAAACAATAGTTTTACTCTTATATCAAGTTAAACAATTCTCTAGTGTTATTAGTATTTGGCAACTATTCATTTGAACATGGATGTATTCTGTAATATTTCATGATATGGTAGAATCCATTTAATTGCCAAATATTTTATGCCAAATATTCCTTTATCAGAAATGCCCATTTAAAATCATGTTACTATTCTTGTACTATCTGGTATAAAATCAAAGTGCATTTATCAAAACTGTATTCAACATAGTAAGGAATTCTTTGACCATGTAACCTGAATGTTATAACAGATGCAAAAATAATATATGATTACACTTTATGGTCATTTTGTGATTATTTGATTATGCAAATAACAGGAATATGATATTATCAGGAATGCAATTAAGTGGTCTTGACTGTATTTGTGAAATGAATAAGAACCATAGTGTACTTGAAGTAACAAAAAAACAACATACAAATAATAATGGTAAGGATTGAAAATTGAAAAGCCTAAGACTGCTTGTTCATGCACAGTATGTTTATTCAAATATATATATTTTTTGCAGCTATGTCAATGTTTGAGGAAGAAGAGAAGGTTGCACCTAATGGTGCTTCCAAGGATCACAAAGTCCAAATGATTAATTGTGCCTTGAACTTTTCCAAGAATGGTCACGAATATTCCACGCTTAGGCCAGGTAAATACTTAAACTATTAAATTCTACTTATGCACATGTGTACATTTGAACAAGAATGTTGCATTTTTTCTTTAATATTTGATTTTATTTCTATATCTGTTCTTGATGGTTAGTTTATTTCAGTATCTGTAATGTCAGAAAAAAAACCTTTAAAAATTTTAAAACAATTTTTTATTATTTTAATTACTATGTACCAACAAACATGCTTTTAGTAGCTTGGGGTATGAGAATGGAAAGTCACGATGACTGCACTTTTTGAAAATGTAAAAATGTGTTTAACACTGACTGTAACTTTGACGTGCGCTTTAGATAAAATTACATTATTAGTTTCTGTGTGGATTTGGTGAGCAAACAGAGGCTTTGCCATGATAATATAATGTTTCTCAAATTGATGGCAAACTGTGGCTAAGAGATTCTAGCAACTTCATCTCCAGGGCTTGAGATTGCTGTACTTTTATTTATAATGCTCGCATGCTTGCATATTTATGATGTTTGCTGAATGTCAGAGAAACACAATCTTCAAGATAACCATTTCAATTGGTGAAACATGTTGAGTTTACAGGCTTTCATGATAATGTGCAAAGATTTGCACAGCTATTTAGAACTGTCCTCTAGTGATGTCTTTATTGAGAGATGTCAAACCACTATCCAGTTCTTCAGTGAGGATTTCTTGACAATTTACACAGTTACACCGTACACAACATCATCTATTTGTCATCAGTGCCTTGGAGATAAAGTCTAGTACATCTTGGCTGGTTATATAGTGTTGTCAAGTTAATCATCGCAGCTATCACAAAGATATTTCCTCATATCAGTGGAAGAATGAGTTTGCTAGCTTCAGGGATGAACCAGCAAAGAAAAAACATCTTAACAACCAGGCAATTATTTTATAGTTTTTAATTTTTTTTGTCCTTTGGCCTGGATTTTTTCATGATGTTTCAATATTCATAGTTAGATCAGCAAGTTAGATTATTTGTTAGGATTCAGCTTTCTAAAAAAACACACAAAACTATGTGAATGTCAGAAAAGTTAATTATGGTGTCTGGTTTACTTTATTAGGTTAGGTTTTACTGTCCAAACTGAGTTTTCTGACATTTATTCTGTTTTATCACAGACTTTTTATTTGATCATGAATTCTGACATTGCTGCATACAAACATGACCTAAGCAAGGAACAGATTTGAATAAAACACATTTACTGAGAAAAATCACACATCTGTACTTTCTTCCAGCATATGTAACCATGTAATATATCTACATGCATGAGTTCATCTCTGAGTGTTAGTAAATTAAACTGAACTGTTTTTCTTTCTTTAATATTCAGTTTTGTTGCTTCAGTTCAGCAACCACCTTTAAGCACTAATAATCAACTCAGTTCACAGAATAAGACAAATTGTTTACCAGGTGGTAAAGGGATGTTTGCACTAATAATCAGCTCAGTTCACAGAATAAGACAAATCATTTATCAGGTGGTAAAGGGATGTTTGCACTAATAATTAACTCAGTTCAAAAGAATAAGACAAATCGTTTATCAGGTGGTAAAGGGATGTTTGTTTAAAGACACTCTGGCACATTGCTTACTCAGGTGTTATGCCTCAACAATATAGTTTTTTTTATAACATATATGTAACCACATAGGCCTTTTTTTGTTAACATAATAACAAGGAGCCTTTTATATAATATTTCTCTAAGGTAGGAATAGTCGAGTATGTCCTGTCAGGAGGATTGATCCTATACATTTACAGTCTTGAATGATCCGCATTTAAGCACTAGTTCTCAAATAGCATGTAATAAAACACTGAGGGGTAAATTGTGATGACATCAAAGAACTGAAGAACTGTGTGCAAGAACCTGGTAATGCAGATTTTTGATGTTTTTGCTACCTTTATACCTGGTAAACCACACTAAATTTATTAAAGCAAACACTACCTCATATTAAAGCAATAGTAAAGTGCAAATAACTAATTTTTCAGTAATGTCAGTTTGGTTCAGAGCAAGAACCCGTTAACCCATATCGTTATTACTATAAGATACCTATATCATTATATTTTCAATGTTTGTCATAACCCAGTAACCTGCATTGTTATTACTATAAGATACCTATATCATTATATTTTCAATGTTTGTCATAACCCAGTAACCTACATTGTTATTACTATAAGATGCCTATATCATTATATTTTCAATGTTTTTCATAACCCAGTAACCCATCACAAAACGCTTATTTTTTCAAAATGGCCATGACATGGGTTAACAGGTTCTTGCTTCAGCTGGTGATTCATATGGAAACACTATCCAATCTAATCCAGTCCAAGTTTTTTTAATATGTGCCCACATCCAGTATAGTTTGGGCATGTCCTACCCCATGCCCCATATCTCAAGAGAAGGAATTGGTCCCAGGGCAGTAAAGAATAAAGAAAAGGGAGAAGGTGGAAACACTGTCTGGTATTTGTTATATATTTAACCAAAAAAAGAAAGCATGCATGTTGTTTATATTTTTGTTTCATGGAGTGATCACAGTAATGGTTCATTGGCAGCAAACGTGCGCAACATGTGATATTATTGCATGCACACAAATACCTTTTCCTAAATAGCATGGTTATCTAATTCCAGAATTTTTGCAATGAATGTCGTCTGGTTTATAAAATAAATGACTATTGATTACATGCATACTTTCTTTTTTGGTTGAGTATATATTGAGTTGTACCAAACATGAAGCAACTATGAACTTTAGCGATAGCACAATCTCACAAACTGTTTGATAATGATGTAAACAAGCAGACCATATAATTACATTACATGCAACAGTGACTTTTTTCTGTCACATTGTAGCGATATTTTGTGAAAGTACTGATAACAGTGGAACCCTGTTTCCAGTGATACAACTGCAAACAAGAACCTAGACATTGAAAACTAGAAGGCATGCTCACACGTCTCTCTCTTTAACTTGCTCAAATGATGGAGTAATAGGAGGAAGAATCAGTTTGTGTTTTCACATTGAAAACTAGAAGGCATGCTCACACGTCTCTCCTCAACTTGCTCAAATGATAGAGTAATAGGAGGAGGAAGAATAGTTTGTGTTTTCACATTGAAAATTAGGCATGCTCACACGTCTCTCCTCAACTGGCTCAAATGATAGAGTAATAGGAGAAGGAAGAATCAGTTTGTGTTTTCACATCACTAGTTGGCTTGTTGTTCAGTATAAATTTATCCATTTTTGTTTGCAATTTGATCATTTTGATGGGAATCAAACTACTGCCTGATTCATTTTAAGTGATCTGTTTTAAACTGATAAGCCTTGCCTGCCAGTCAGACTTGTTATTAGAAGATGCTGTTTGGGTCTGCTCAGATCTCTGCTTTTGATTGTCCCTCAATCTTTCACCTGTGTCAAAATTTGAGCAGTACAATAGATTTCCCAGACAGATAATACATGGATCCACTTTCATTCACACACAATCTGTCACTTCCAGACAGTCGCTTCATTAGCAAAAGGAAGTAGCAAAAGAAGCAACATTTAGGGAAGTCTTTATGAAAAAAAAGCAACAGAAATTAGTTTTGCCTTCTAATTTGTTGATTTTTCTGTGCTAAGATCTAGAAGTCTGTTTTTTAAGCCAAATATGTTGATAAGATCATGTGTGCATAGCTAACAGGTTTTTAAGTGGTAGTTGAATAGATGAAAACAGAAACCTCCCCACACCTTATACCTACTACTCAGTATGTGATAATGAAAAGTGAATCTCAATGGCCCAGTGGTAGGACATCAGACTCTCAAGCTGAAGACCATAGTTCAAAACTCATCAGCTACTGGCTCACATTTTACTACGTGTCAAAATTTCCTGATGTTTGACATCCAGTAGCCGATGATTAATAAATTAATGTGCCATAGTGCCATAGTTAAACAAAACAATATAAATATATGATAATGAAAGAAAAAGAAAGTAATGATTGCTTAAAGATACCGTATCACATTTTTAAGCTGTTACAACCTAACATAGTTTTGGTGAAATATGGTCTACAAAAGAAGTCAACTTACAAGCTGTTCTCTTCAGAACATTTTTAATATATATCTTACATACATCTCAGCACATACCACAATGTTTGATAAACCAGTCTTGAACTAGCGTCTGAAACGGAGAAATAACCAAGTGAGTTGTTACAGAAGCTTCTCTCTGAGCTAAGGTGTAATTCTTTTGTAGGCAAGGGAAGCTAATTAATTTCCTTTTCCTGGCACACCGTCAATGCTTTGTTTATTTAATAGTTTGTTTTTGTGGCTTTTTTTAAAGCTTGCCAACACTTGAACATCAGCTGTGAGCTAACATAAACTTAGTTAATCATATACCAAATATTATTATTGAGTTTGCAGATAAAAGTTAGTACCGTACATAAACATCACAAAACCCATCAACAATGCAGACACCGCATAATGATCAGTGTTCTGTACAGGCAAGTAGACAAGACAAAAAGGTTAGTAGTGATTAAGACCAGGAGAGAAGCTTTGACGGTAAATCGGTATGCTTGATGACAGTAATACAAGAGGAGGTATGGTGAGCATTTATATAAATACATGGATTACTTTACTTAATGTGCTCATCTCATGTTGGCTGTACTGAATACACGGCTCACAGGTTAATTACAATGATTTGAGAACTAGCCTCCATTCATCTGCAATTGAACAGAATTCCTCCAGTTATGTGAACGATGATGTAGGCGATAATAGATGGGTACAGCTTCTGCAAATCTTTTGATTATACATTTTAAGTCACGTTGGTGCCACTTAGATAGGCAGTTGTTTATCGAGGCATGTTTATTTTGTATGTTGTGGGCAACCTGACGAGACTTGAATACAACGGAAGAGAATAACTCAAATACTGTTAACACTAAGTATGAGGCATGGGTTAACTCCTATCATGAGGAATAATCTAAATGCCACATACATCACAGGGGATGATTGTCCGTATGGGGATATTATTAATGAGTGAAATATTTACATTTGGAAGTAATTCATATTAAATATGAGATACAGTATAACCTCGATTTATCGCACCTCAATTTAACGCCAACCTCTTGTATCGCCAACTTTCTTCCAAGTACCGTTTGTTTTCTTTGTTAATTCCTTCTATTTAGTGCCACCCTCGCTATCTGCCATTCGCCAAACATGTTTTTGAACAAAACGCATTTTATATGTTAGTCCCCTCGATTGTATCGCCAATTCTTCAATTAGCTGTAAATCAAGCAGCTCGATATTGGTCTTAATTAAGCTCATCAGGAGTTGTTAATTTTGTATTGTCTAATGATTGACTACACCACTGTGTTAGTTAGTTGTCAATGCAGTGATTCTGCAGTTCAAAGAAGTAGCGGTACAAGACAAAAAGCCGCTCTGATGATTATGTGACAAAAATGTTTGGTGGCGCATACTTGGCACCCTCACTTTACCGCCAACTCAATATAACGCCAAAATCACATTGGTACTACAGTGGGTGGTAAATCGAGGTTCTATGTATTTAAAAGTTGTGTAAATTAAAATGGTTACTCTTTGCATTAACAGATTGCTCATTGGTGCTGTAGGTGACACTGGAATAGTGGTTTAATGACCCACACCCTAGCACAAAAATAAACATCAGCTATTGGGGGATGATACTGGAAGAACCAGAGCACTCTTAAATGGAAGGAATGACATTTAAAGTTTTCCTTCTCAGTGGACCATTTACAGTTTGGGCTATTTTCCGTTCCAGCCAGTGGTCCACAACTGGTTCATCAAAGGCCGTGGTATGTGTTGTCCTGTCT
>JAULBS010149172.1:0-12246 GCA_032355785.1 Symmetromphalus regularis
AGAATACAGTGTAATACTTCCAGTTATTTATATACGTATAAAGGTGTAGTAAAACACAGATAACAGTGTAATAGTTCGTTATTTATATACTTATGAAGATGTAGTAAAACAGAATACAGTGTAATACTTCCAGTTATTTATATACGTATAAAGGTGTAGTAAAACACAGATAACAGTGTAATAGTTCCAGTTATTTATATACGGGCAAAGCTGCGCATGTGACCTTCTGTATTAAGCAGTCACCTATTATAAAACGTCACAAAACTTTTCTGCCAATTCAGCATTTATTCCCCATTTCTATTCACTCAGCACTTTTGGACACCTCTTTTTCAGAAATCCACATTTGGAACCCCCCCCCCTTCTGAAATCCTGCGTCCATGCTCGTATCGTGTAATAAAATAAAATAAATTAATCTTGTGACAAAACGTTTCCCGCTGATGTACAGCACGGTACCCTTCTGTCCTCCTTCCTTTACAATAATACATACAAGTGATGCCTCGTGACAGTTTGAGTACCAGCGCGGCTTACATAACAGAACAAACTTGCATAAACCATCTTGGCGCACATCTGCTTAATATATACACATTGCTTAAACCCAAACTCCCACGGACCCGTGACCCAATTAATTGCCAAACAAAGAATTTCAAATATAAAGCTTTGATTTGTCCATAGAAATACTTCATTCAACTACTTACATAGCATCTCGCTTATTATCAATATTTTAAAAATAATAATGAATTATGTGGGTTTTTTCCGTTGAATGTTTGACGTATATATTTCGAGTTATATGACTGGTATTCCCTTGTTAGCCTTTATTTTAAAATATTTTTATTGCTGCAAAAACTTTTTGTACCAATTTATTTCGCATCACGAGGAGTTCCGATCTTGAAATTTGAAATTTTTAAATGTGAAAAAAATTGATCGACTCGACATGGAATTTTCTATACCATGGTTCAGTTAAAATGTCTTGTGTGATATAAAAACGAGATCTAGTATAACAAATGAATGTAAGTTTCATTCGTAATCAATATTTAGAGCACAAAGCCCCCTAAATTCAGTGGGACCATGCCTTTAAGTACTTATTATTAGAGATTACGTATTAAAAGCAGGCTGATCATGACCAGATGTGTGTCCATTCTCACTACTATCACTGTATTACATTCATACACAATGTTAAGGCTCGATTAAAAAATAAATTTAAAAAAAATAAACCAAAAAGAAAACCCACAAAGACGGAAATAAAGAAAATGAAAATACTAAGATTATAGAGGTAATTTTTATTTGGTCCAGTGGAACCATGAAAACAGGTAAACTTTGCAAGTGTATACAAAATATTAAATATAAACAGAAGACGAAAGACAATTGGTCAAAGTTCGAGATGCGTTATCATATCGAAAAGAAGTAAATGCAACTGCAACTGTGATTGGTGGAACTATATACTATTTGAATATACCCTATTGTTTCTTTATCTTTCATCAGCTGATTTTTTGTTTACACCAGTGACAGTTGGTACTTGTTGATTCCAAGTTGGGGGGGGAGGTGGGGAAGGGGCGAGAGGAAATAAAAATTGCAATGGACATCTTATGCGGGTCAGAATTGCCAGTGTAAAATTTATGCGACAACATAGTTTGAGTAATACTCATTGATAGATACAGGCGTGGATGCAGGATTTCTCAAAGGGGGTGGGTCCAAAAGTGATGAGTGAATAGAAATAGGTGAAAAAAATTTAAATGTTCACGTCCTTCCACTCGTAAAAATAAAAATCAATTGAAAAAATCGAGAAAAGGGGGTGGGGAGGATCCTGACCCTCTCCTCTGGATCCACTAGTCACATATGTTTGTTTATACTGAAAGAGTGGTGTGAAACGCTGATTCCGTTATTTTTATCAAACCTTTTACTATGGTCGTCAATAGGTTTTTATTTGGTCTAGTGGAACCACGAAAAGGGTACAGGTAAACTTTGCTAATGTAAACAGAATATTAATTAAAAACTCTTCATACAAACATCTACAGTACTTACTTGATGTGAATATATTAGAACTGAAATTCGTCAGATGGGAAAATCTCCCTACCATTGGACAAAGTGACACAGGTAGCATAAGTTAATAATTATTGTTTATAAGTTTATTTATATTTTCTCTTGCAGACATCTTGCTATTTCGTCGTGTTATTCCTGATTGCAGTGATCCTGATTGCCTCCGTGGTTAGCTGTGTAGTCATTGTGTCAAGTAAGTATCTGGTTGGCTCTGTGGTTAGCTGTACAGTCATTGTGTCAAGTGAGTATCTGGTTGGCGCCATGGTTAGCCGTGTAGTCATTGTGTCAAGTAAGTACCTGGTTGGCTCCATGGTTAGCCGTGTAGTCATTGTGTCAAGTAAGTACCTGGTTGCCTCCATGGTTAGCTGTGTAGTCATTGTGTCAAGTAAGTACCTGGTTGGCTCCATGGTTAGCTGTGTAGTCATTGTGTCGGGTAAATACCTGGTTGCCTCCATGGTTAGCTGTGTAGTCATTGTGTCAAGTAAGTACATGGTTGACTCCATGGTTAGCTGTGTAGTCATTGTGTCAAGTAAGTACCTGGTTGGCTCCATGGTTAGCCGTATAGTCATTGTGTCAAGTAAGTACCTGGTTGCCTCCATGGTTAGCTGTGTAGTCATTGTGTCGGGTAAATACCTGGTTGGCTCGATGGTTAGCTGTGTAGTCATTGTGTCGAGTAAATACCTAGTTGGCTCCATGGTTAGCTGTGTAGTCATTGTGTCGAGTAAATACCTGGTTGGCTCCGTGGTTAGCTGTATAGTCATTGTGTCAAGTGAGTACCTGATTGCTTCTGTGGTTAGCTGTGTAATCATTGTGTCAAGTAAGTACCTGGTTGGCTCTATTGTTAGCTGTAAAGTCAATGTGTCGAGTGAGTATCTGGCTGGATCCGCGGTTAGCTGTGTAGTCATGTGTCCAGTGAGTATATGGTTGGCTCTATGGTTAGTTGCATAGTCATTGTCGAGTGAGTACCTGGATGGATCCGCGGTTAGCTGTGTAGTCATTGTGTCCAGTGAATATCTGGTTGACTCGTGGTTAACTGTATAGTCATTGTGTCAAGTAAGTAGCTGGTTGGCTCCGTTGTTAGCTGTATAGTCATTGTGTCAAGTGAGTACCTGGTTGTCTCCGTGGTTAGCTGTATAGTCATTGTGTCAAGTGAGTACCTGGTTGTCTCCGTGGTTAGCTGTATAGTCATTGCGTCAAGTGAGTACCTGGTTGTCTCGGTTGTTAGCTGTATAGTCATTGTGTCAAGTGAGTACCTGGTTGGCTCCGTGGTTAGCTGTGTAGTCATTGTGTCAAGTAAGTACATGGTTGGCTCCGTGGTTAGCTGTGTAGTCATTGTGTTAAGTAAGTACATGGTTGGCTCCGTGGTTAGCGGTGTAGTCATTGTGTCAAGTAGGTACCTGGTTGGCTCCGCGTTTAGCTGTATAGTCATTGTGTCAAGTAAGTACCTGGTTGGCTCCATGGTTAGCTGAAGTCATTGTGTCAATAAAGTACCTGGTTGGCTCCGTGGTTAGCTGTATAGTCATTGTGTCAAGTAAGTACATGGTTGGCTCCGTGGTTAGCGGTGTAGTCATTGTGTCAATTAAGTACCTGGTTGGCTTCGTGGTTAGCTGTATAGTCATTGTGTCAAGCGAGTACCTGATTAGATGTGGTTAGATGCATAGTCATATGACGTGATAGAAGTTTAACACTTTGTTCTATGTCGACTTTAAAATATGCCAGGATGGTATCTTTGAAACGTGTTTATTTTATCAACAATGGCCGATATTTCAGTTGAGCTATAGTCTGTTTACGCTACTTGGAACATGGATTTTTGTCGATTAGATGTACCCACATGAACTTATTCTAAGTCGTTATGAGTGTTCCGGCAGTTGTCACAGTTTCCTGCAGTTGGACGCCTCAGTGCATTCCATATGAATATTCCTGGACCTGCAAGATTTATTTACTTAATTGTGCATGAATTGCTTGCTTAGTCAAAAAGATACATTTCAGTCGGGCGGTGGCGGCCATCTTAGATTTCTTAATTTTTAGGCATTATTGGCCATTATTGAACTGGGCAATAAGCAGATTTGAGTTCAGCACCCCTAAAAACCTTATATGTCCTAAATTAGCACGATTTGCCGACCATGTTTATGTTTGGCGTATCATTTTGGAAAATAGCAGAATGATGACGTCATGTTTGTAAATACCAATTCAAATTCGTACACGACCAAATTACATTTAGAGGTTGTTTAACGATTGTTTATAACCCGGCTTTTAAAGTAGATAGCCAGTCAGAATGTAATACATTTTAACCTGCCTGCTATACATATCGGAAACAACTGTCAAAATACACATTAAAATGTACACCATATATGAGATGTTCTTTAAAGTGAAGTAGCTGTAATAGCAAGTTCAAATGAGTCAAAAAGCCAAATTAAAAAGAAAATAATAAATTAGAAGAAGAAAAAAACATGAAAGAGAAAATAATTATGACGTTTCATAAAATTAATACTAGTAGTGTCAGAAATAGAATAAAAATTATTTTCGTCGATTATTTATTTCATAGTAAACCGACAAGTAAATATTATATAAATATATATTTAATGACATTCTACCTAATTTAGCATTTATTTGTTTGGGCTTTCGTTAATGTACAAGCTGATGTTTATTCTTGAAATTAAAAGATATATTTTAGCAAACGTGATTTTCACACTTTATTGGAACGGACTATACCACATAATGATAACATATGTCCCTCACATTTTGCAACAGCAATGAAATTGACACGTCACTCAATACCTGGTATAATCAATTCCAATAAAGTTAGCGAATCAGCTGTTTACTGACATTGTTCTTTTAATTTCAAGCGTAAACACTACAATGATAGACCAAACAAGTAAATGCTAAATTAGGTAGTGTCATTAAATATATATTTACAATATATTTTCTTGTCACTTTATTATGAAAGAAATAATTGACGAAAATCATTTTTATTCTATTTCCGACACTAGTATATAATTTCAATATTTCTTAGTGATCTTGTTTCAGTTAGAGGCGGAAGACCATCCACCGTTGGTATTCCAGTAAAAATAGATAACTTTAAGACGTAAGTATTTTCAACAGTATTTTATCAGCCAGTTTATGTTCAATGTTCGACAATCACATGCTTCCTATACAGTAATAATGTTATACATCGCGTGCATTGTATTTAGTAGTTACATTCACACAGGACTGTGAAATCAAAACATCAGTTTGTAGACTTGAACTATTTACAGTAATAGTCATTTAATTAAATTTGACCTGGACTGTTCTTTGAACATACAGAGATACGGTTTTGAACATTATGATTGTTTATATCTTACAAGTTAGATTAAACACAGAGATACATTAAAAAAAAAAAAAAAAAAAAATTCTTTATGGAGGGCTTGAGATTGAGGTAGGCGAAGTCAGACAGCGTCTGCGTCACAGGCAACTGGGATCTGGGCAAATGCTCAAATACTGACCCCCACCAATTATAATTTCAAGCGATTATGTCGTGTGTTGGCCAAGATTGTGTCGTGTGTTGGCTTAGAACAGGACATCCCCCAACCCCACCACCGCCAACAAGTTATATTGTAACTGATGCGATACAGAAAAGCAAATTAAGTCTGGTCTCTAGCCGCCTTTGTTATATATATGCAACTTTGATATCACTTGAAATAAACAAAATTATTAAAGATAAATTTTACTTTTTTATTTCACAGATTGGCTGATCCAATATTTTATGAACTTATGTCATCTTTTTTTGACAAACAGCTTGACACAGATCAGAGCGGTACAGTGAATACCACGGAGATATTGCAAGCGTTTGACAGATTTGATACAGATAGTAAGTTCTAGACAATAATATTGTTGTAAGTGCTTATGTCCTCAAAACGTACCACCAGTTTTCCTATAGAAAAAGAAATTTTAAGAACTTAAACGCATACTCCCACGGTCTTTTGACCTAATTAATTTCCAAACAAAGAATTAATTTTAAATATAAACATTTCATTTCTCCATAGAAATACTTCCATCATCTACTTGCATAACCACCGCATAATATTTTAAAAATAATAATGAATAATGCTCACGGACAAATAATTAGAAAAATGTACACTTTTTTTCCCCCGCTGAAGCAGGTGTGAAGTATATTTTTCGAGTCACGTGACAGGTATTTACCCCATTAGCCGCTCTTTTGAAACGTCTGAAAAATGTTGTAGATGCCAAAAATTTCTTGAAATTTGAAGTATTCTAATTTTTAAACGTGAAAAAATATCAATCGACTCGGCATGGAATTTCCTATGGTTAAAATGTCTTGCGTGATATGAAAGCGTGATTTAGTATCACAGATGCATGTAAGCTTCGTTCGTAATCAATATTTAGAGCACAAAGCCCATCAAATTCCGTTGGAATATGCCTTTAATACCTCACTATAAGCCAAACCATTTTATACTACCCTAGAACTTGATACCACAACGAGAGGGTAAGCCAAGCCATTTTATAACTACCCTAGAAATAGATACTCAATAACAAACGAATGTGCTTAGAAAGCAAACAACAATGACCGTGAATTACGTATACACTATATACAGCGCCAAGAGATGCATTAGGCCGGCTTCAGAATGAGCCAAGTGCCACTCTGAGAGGACATCATGGTAACCGGGCATCTAGTGCTGGGTTAGCAAACTACAGAGTAAAAGTTGATTAATTTAACGAGGTCTCTAGAGCACACTGATTTTTCTTATCATCGGCTATTGGACGTCAATCATATGGTCATTCTGACATATGTATTTAAAGGAAACACAGGCTATGCTTTCCAATAAGCAGAAAGGCGTTTTTTTTTAATATGCGCCGTCCCACAGACAGGACGGCCTTTGATGAACCAGAAGTGAACCACTGGTTGGAACGGAAAATAGCCCAAACTGCAAATGAGTCAACTGTGAAGGATGATTCCGATGACCTGCCGGTTCACAGGCGGACACCCTACCATTTAAGCTATAACCCGCTAGGGGAAAAATACAGAGGGTCTAAGTATAAGGCCCAGATCTAAAAACATTAACCTTTAACAGCAATATTAGTGGAAAAACTAGCAAGAATATTACTTTAAATGGCAATACAAGCGAGAAATTTAACACACAGTAGAGGATCCAGAGGTGGGTCCATGGATCCAGACCCCTTCCCTTTTTCAAGACTTTAAAAAAAAATTATATATATATTCCGAGTTGAAGAACGTGAAAATGAAAGATTTCCCCCCAGTCATATTCACGCATCACGTGGACACCTTACCTCCTCACCCCCTTTCAGAGATCCTGCATCTACGCCTGACACATGTATATAATTATACCTGTTTTGTTTCAGAGAATGCAGTTTTAACTCGAGCTGAATTCACGAAAGACACAAGCGATAAATTTAACTTCATATTTGATATTGAAGATCTAAATGGTGATGGCGTCATAACCAGAGCCGAAATGAAGAACTCACATCGCCGCAGTGACATAGACGGTAAGTAAAATCGTAATAAATTCAACTAAAATTCAATAAACTGAACTGATATCGTAATAAATTCAAATAAAATCGCAATAAAATGAACAAAAATCGTAATATTATTTCACATTGTACTATATACACTTCGTCGATATTAAAACAATATTCATACGCCAACTATTGGTATTATTTCACATTGTACTATACACACTTCGTCGATATTAAAACAATATTCATACGCCAGCTATTGGTGTTATTTCATATTGTACTAACTTTTAAACTGATATTAAGATCGCCTCATTAAATATTCAAAATGGCGGCTATGTAGGCCATCTGAGCCATTTCTCAATACCATCAGTTTTTATTTTGTGATATATGGTATACGTAAGATAATTGACTAGGTGGTAGCTTTCATTACCAAATTCCCATTCGCCATTTTTTTCTTGACACTTGCTATAGAAAAAAGTGAATTTTTACATTAAATTCAGCATATACTAAATAATATCTCTTAAATGGTGCACGTTAGATTTAAATAAATGTCACAAATGAATTTTTCAACCTTATAAACCTATAATTACACATATTACAAAGTTAATTAGATAAAATTAACAATTGTGTACTAATATTAGGTTTACCTCATTAAATATTCAAAATGGCGGCTCTGGCGGGCATTATAATAATTTCTCAGAGTGCCATCAAATATTTTTTTGTAATATATGATATACCCTAGATATTTAAATAGGTGGTTTGCTTTCATCACAATATTCTCACGGGACCATTTTTTCGGCACTGGCTCCCTGACTATAGTAGAGTCGGAAACAGAACAAAAATGATTTTCGTCGATTATTTTTTTCATTTTAAACTGACAAGTAAATAGTTTGTAAATATATATTTAATTTTACTATACCTAATTTAGTAATTACTTGTTTGCGCTCGCATTGATGTACAAGGTGGTGTTTACTCTTGAAATTAAAAGATGTCATTAAACAGGTGATTTGCACACTTTATTGGAACAGACTATACCAAGTATTGAGTGACATTTGTGTTATTTTACTTGGAGATCCAAATTATAGCATTTTATTGAACCATCTATTACTAATAGTGAAACGATACATTTATAGTTGTAAGCATACAAAGCAAACTCTAAATGTTCTTTAAGTGATAAATATAATAAAATATAGAAATATAGAAAAATACATACTGTCAGTGTTAAGGAAAGATGCGAGTGTTTGCTTTTTACAGTGCATTATATTCGACACAGTTTTATTGTACGTCAAATATCAGCTCTAAAAACATTAGCATATTCTCTCATCATTAATCTAAACTTTTTTATCACATTTTTTTCTCTATCTACTTCATCTGTACACGATATCTTCTTTTCTCTCTCTGTTTGTACTCAGATAACTAATTCATCAGAATTTTTTTTATATAATATTGTTTCTGTACATAATGTTAACTGGTGCTAAACCCGACACTATCATATTCTGTTTCTGAGGACAATAAACTATTAAAAAAATAAAAAATGAAAAAAAGTAATGAGTTACTTGTGTCAATTTCAAAGCTGTTGTAAAATGTGAGGGACAGTCTGTGTAGAAATAATCGACGAAAATAATTTGTTATTCTATTTCCAACACTACTAGACAATGCATATTCGTGGTATGAAACCTACAAAATATATTTCAATGAGAGTTATCTTATCTTATAAGTAGACTGTTTCTTTATAAAAGATGTCTGATACGCTTTTGGGATTTACTACATGATAAGTCTCATCTAAGGATAACAGTCTGTCGTTCTTCTGACAGAAGAAGACTGGTATTTAGGAGTCATGTTTACTGAAAAAAGCGTAACAGAATTATTTCCAAGTTTGGTAATATTTTGTAGGCAGTGCTGTGTAGATTGTAAACGTCAACATTTAACATAAGGCAGTTCCTGGTGGATCTGTTATGATCTCATTTAACAATGGTATTTGTTTGCAGCTTGTTATATTGCACAGTATTGTTATATTTTCTGTGTAGTAGTGGTGTTTTCTTTTTGCGTTTTTTTTTTATTTTTAATTTAGTGATCATACTCATAGTGACAGTCACGTGAACTGAACTTTGACACTCTTTGTCTTTGCTTATTGTTCATTCATAAATTTATGATTTAATGCAAAATATTTGAATTTTCAGTGTTCACTCTAGTCTCTAGTCCAACTTCCAAGCACAGACCTCGTGAAATGCGTTATTTTCATCTGTTGTTTTATTTTATGGGGTCTAAGGTCGGAACGCTATTTTTAATATTATATGCCGATAATACAGCTTAACTTGTTTTGCATGTTAAATCAACTGTGTCCTGATTTTAACGATTTTGTTGGGAAACCTATAAACTATATTAAAAAAAAGACCACTCACCTTGTAGAATAAACTTTGTAAAATAATCCAAATAATTTTTTTTTAAAATCTATTTTGTACTAATACACATCCTGCACAACACCTAAATAACATTTTAAATTCTTCGCGGCAACAATGGCCGTCACTTGAATGGGTCTTTATAAAAAACTATAATTCTTTTTTTAAACCTTATTGGTACCAGGCGACAAATCTCAAATGGACGATGTCTATCAGATTCTGTATTAATCCGGTAGATATCATCCACTGGAGGTCATTTGTCTGCTGGTACCAATAATGTTTTTTAATAATCCGATTCGGCACTGTAACGAATTATAGCGAGAATCGGCATATAATATTAAAAATGGCGTTCCAACCTTAGACCCTATGAAATAAAAGAAAACAACAGATGAAAATAATGCATTTCACGAGGTCTAAGTGCTTGTACTATGTTCTTTCTTGATTGAGAACACAGTGGGTTTTAATGATGCACATATCGCTTATGATCTGTTTCCAGCCTAAATCTGGAGTCGGTCTATTTTGGTACAGTTTGTTTACAACAAATCCTCTCACAAGTGAACCTTGATATCAGAATAATTATGTTACAAAAATACAAATTTTATCAACTTACAGAAGACAAAATTAGAAAAAAAATGTGTAAACATTTTTTAAATGTTGAGTGATGCACAGCACTCATTTGACATTGTGGATTCACATTAAATAACGTGCAACATCAATACATACCTTGTAAAAAGAAAAACAATCTGGATCAAATGCACGCAGGCATGTAAACTATGTACTATGTAATTATTATCAGTAGTAGTAGATTTCTTGATGTATTGGATTAATAAACATCTGTGTCAATTGTTTTTGCAGAGCATCATGATAACGGTAGTAGTGGGTTTTGTCACAGTATTGGTTGCCGTATTGTTTGGGATTTGGAAATTCAAAACAAAAGGTTTGTATATATATATGGAATCTGCAGTGTTCTCCCATTTTGCCTATATCCCAGTTTGCCTACATCCATTTTGCTTACAGTTTGCTTACAACGCAGTTTGCCTACAGCATCAAAAAATGACATCCATACACAAAAGTGAAACAACCCATGTTACTGTTGAGTATGTCTTTAAAACATTAAAATAAAAAAAAATCCAATCAAATGCAGTAATAATTATTTTATTAACTTTATATTAACAGGAAACACAAAATCACAAAAATGTCATAAAGCTAGTTTCAACAAGTAGCTACCTGTATCCAAAAACCTGCAAAGGAGCCATTCCATTGTCAAGTTAGGCTTCGGTTTTCCTATCTTTCTCTTCATTTGCCTTCAGTTTATTTAATAGTTCATAAGCGTTAGGATGGGCTTTGGAAAGAGAACGATTTAGTTTGGAATGCCACCCCAGGCCTGGAAATAATTATTTTAGTTCAGCTGGTCAAAATGTCCAGCATCAGTCAATTTGTACTGGACATTAATAAAAAATGTTCCTGACACAATTTAATATGTACACAATTTAAACAATATACACAAGTTAGTTTTTATTATTTATTTTTTTACAATTTATGACACAAGCTGCATCAAGCTGACTTTATACCAAAGTGTTATTTTTACTAAAAGTTAAAACATGAGTGTGGGACAAAATGACCGACACAATTAACTTTGTGACTGTCAAATCTTACAAACTGACAAATTTGTACTGGTCAATGTCCTTGACCAGCCACTTGTTTCCAGGCTTGTCACCTTAAAAATGTTTATTTGTTCTATACCACTATAACAAATAGCAATTTGATATTCCATTTTTTTTATCCCAGACAAGTTAACATCATGTCCAGTCTAACTTATGGATGATGATGTATTGTACGTTTGCTAGTTGTAGTGACATCATTTGCACTTTTACAAAATTATAATGATATCATATTTGGAACAGTGAAGCTTAGTGATAAAAATGCTAATATTTTCTCAGTGTGAAAATAACAAGAAATATATACCGGGTTATGAGTGCCCTTTGAGGTAATAAAAGTAACTTTATAGTCTAGCATTTCTTTAAATCGTCTTGCTCAGAGAAAATTAAAATTGTCTGGGTTAATAAATACAACATCTAACTCACTGCCATTTACCATCGAATTTATGTCCCTCATGAAATAAATGGTATCTTGTTTAATATCCTCTTATGTATTATTCAACAGGTGCGGATTCAGGTATCTTGTTTAATATCCACTTATGTATTATTCAACAGATGCGGATTCAGGTATCTTGTTTAATATCCTCTTATGTGTTATTCAACAGGTGCGGATTCAGGTATCTTGTTTAATATCCTCTTATGTGTTATTCAACAGGTGCGGATTCAGGTATCTTGTTTAATAT